>JAYMTH010002483.1:0-12519 GCA_036897465.1 Pelargonium australe
TTGTACTACCGAAACCAGACTACTCCTCCAACCTACAAAGCTTCCATCAAAGGAAGACAAAACCAAACTTCCACCAAAAGAATACAGAAAAAATAACGATAAACTAGAATACCAAAATAACAACTAAACAATGTCCCAAAACATACTACTATTGCATAAAATCACTTCATGGAATTAAATTCTGTATATAATTTAGATTGAGCTGAAAATAACCACAACTATTTTACATGATATTTCTCAAGAGAATAATGTATCTAAGTTTATTATCTTATTGGCTTAGCCTAAGCCAAGCCAATAAGGCATTGTCACCTCATTAAAATCACTTGTACACATCCAAGTGAATTGGTGGAAGCGTAACAATCCGCCCGAATCCAAGTTATTTTAATGAGATGTCAACCCTTATTGGTGGCTTAGTCTAAGCCAAAAACTAATTGGCTTAAATCCATCAATCTCATTTCTCAATAACAAACTTAAATATGTTAATCCATGCATAAGTCATGTATTTAGTTCCCGCCGAGTACGCATCCGGCTCACGATAGCACCAGCAAGAGGCGCTTCTATAAAATAGGATTTGCTTGGCGCGCATTTTATAATTTTTAACTCGGTGTTCTCAGCTCTTACTCTTTCAGTGTACGGAAATGGAAGACGACGGAGGAGAGAGATCGAGCTTTGTGATTGGTATGATCGAGAATAGAGCCAAGGAGGTATCGTCTTTATATCTCTCTCTTTCAATCATTCACCTACGTGCTGTTCGGTTCCCGAGAAAATTTAGGAAATGCGAGAGAGAATTTTTAGTATCTGCAAATCTCTCTTCTGAGGTTTATGCCAGCATCTAGCTTAATTGAATTGCGTTTTCTTGCTATGCACTGCGTAAATTCAACGCACCATTGGAAAATTGTTTGTATTCCTCATTTTTTTTCAGAGATACTATTTTTTTTAATCATTAGCAGTTTCTTTTACATCAGAGGATCAAAACGAAACTAATGCTGAAATTGATTAATGTCTTCATGCTAGGTCACCTTTGATGTTCTACATTTTTTTTTATAGATAGCAATTCCAATTATAGTGTGCACGCCAAGCAATATTGTTAAGGAATATTGTTAGGATGATAGTGGCAATATATTAATGATTCATAAAGCTTTTAGTCTCAATGTCTCATTTAGATTCCAGTTCTGCTCTGAAACTAGTGTTGTTTGTGATATGTTCTGCCTACTGATGGACGATGGTTGAATTCTGGTGACCAATGACATTCAGAATGACCTATTAACAGTTTTAACACCAATTTGTGGACAGGTTGGAGTGGCTGCTTTTGACTTAAGGTCTGCCTCATTGCATCTTTCTCAATACATTGAAACTAGCTGCTCATATCAGAATACAAAAACTTTGCTGCACTTCTATGATCCCATGTTGATCATTGTTCCTCCAAACAAGTTGGCGCCTGATGGTATGCTTGGAGTTTCAGAGTTAGTGGATAGATTTTATGGTACATTCAAGAAGGTTATGCTCCTAACTATCAGAAATCTATCGCTCTGTGTCTGTTCAATGTTTGCATGCCCAATGAAATAATGCTATTCCTATATTTGCAGGTTGTAATGGCCCGTGGGTGCTTTGATGACACAAAGGTTATATACTTCATATTCTGCTATTCATAACAACTGCTTTAATATTTGGATGCTAACAAGTAGTTGTCGGGGTGTTGAGACTCAATATTCCAGGGTGCTGTGCTAATTAAAAATTTAGCAGCGAAGGAACCTTCAGTACTTGGTTTGGATACTTACTACAAGCAGTATTATCTCTGCCTGGCTGCTGCTTCTGCTACAATTAAGTGGTACTCACAGAACTTGATCTTTGTGGAATTCTTTTTTTGGGGCGAACATAAATCATTTCTGATGAGTTTGTGTGGATGACCTTTGGTAGTTCAGTGTGCCATAAACACCGAATCCCATTAGTTGCAGATAATTCTATCATCTCAATATTTCCTTTTCAGTACAAGAAGCAAAACACCACTCTTAATAGCTGATGTACTGTCTTTGAGAGGTCATCATCTTGGCATTTGTCACTTGACTTGTCATACTCTAAGGAGCACATAGAGGCTCTTCAATGTGTGAAAACATTTCCCTTCATTAATCTTGAAATTCCACTTAACTTGGTCTATGAGATGCACATTTTGGTGATGAGCTTTGACCTCAGAGCTCTTGCATGGAACGGATGTGTCCTTTTTCATATTTTGCTTTTAGTGTGAGGTGGGCAACCCTTTTGTTGAATCTACTAGCTTTTTCCTCTGCCGTGAAAGCCACACATCACATAATTCTCACTCATTCCTCATCTGAATTTGCTTGAAGTTTATGAACACTACTGTCCATGTTCATTACGTTACCAAAGTGTTGTTATCCTCAGTTAAAATTCCTCTTCTGAAACAAGTCCTTAAACTACATCATGTACAGGACTGAAGCAGAGAAAGGGATCATTATCACGAACCATTCATTATCGGTATCTGTTTCATTTTATGCCTTCATTTCTTACTCCATAAATATGTCCAAAGTAAATTCGATAATTGCTCCGTCATTAACCTTTATGTGTTGCCTGATAGAGTTATCCTTCAATTTCTTTTATTTCATTTTTTTAGCAATGAAATCATGACCGCAGCCTGACTGTACTAACAATCTCTCTATCATGAAGCGTGTCATATGTTTTGATATGTATTTCAACCTACTCTCATTTTCTTGAGGACTTACTTCCAATGTCATGTGCACTTACATAGGTTACATTTAATGGATCATTTGACCACATGAATATTGATGCTACTAGGTAACTTTTCCACTACCATGATATTTGATATTTTCCTAGCAAGTTCTATACAACATTTCTAAATTTCTTTTGATGTTCAAATTACCCAACGTCCTTAACACCAAAATTTATGATTGATATGTGATGGCAGTGTCCAGAACTTGGAAATTATTGAGCCATTTCATTCTACCCTTTTGGGCACTAGCAACAAAAAAAGAAGTCTGTTCCACATGCTCAAGACAACAAAAACCATTGGAGGGTATGTCATAACTATACAAGTTGCTTATGTAGCACATCATGTTCAACTATTGCTTCATTGTTTTCTATTCTTAATTATTCGTTTCAGCAATTACTTTCCTTGGGGTTGAATACTTCCCCGTCTCATTGATTTCAATTGATTTCATTCCCATATTTTGTTTTTCTGGTTGGAGAAAAGGAGGGGAGAGTAGAGCCTATATAGCTTTGCTTAAGTGGGGCTTTTGTTTACTACCATATGAAAATGGATATTCATCATGGAAGTTCTTGTTGGAGTGTTAGCTGAATGTTTCTTTTTCTTTTCCCTTTCACTATAAAAGTCTTCAGTTGCCAAAATATTTTTTTGTTCTCCAGAACTAGGCTTCTACGTGCCAATCTGCTGCAGCCTTTGAAAGATATTGAAACTATCAATGCTCGCCTTGATTGCCTGGTTAGTCTCAAAATGTTTCTTATGAAGTTTCTCAAACATATGGTCATCTGTGATGGTTTATTTAGTAATTGCAACAATATCATTTTAGTCCTCTAATACATCTCTTTATTATTTGATTCTAGGATGAACTGATGAGCAATGAGCATCTCTTCTTTGGGCTCTCTCAAGTTTTACGCAAGTTCCCAAAAGAGTCAGGTAAGTGATAAGTTAAGAAATAACTAAAACTAAAACTAAAACTGAAACTAAAACTAAAAATAGAAATTCTATTTTTTATTTATTGTTGTGATCATCTACTTTAATCTGTTGGTATTGCCTGAATGTAGACTTTTCCATGCTTTGCATTCAGATAGAGTACTTTGCCACTTCTGCTTCAAGCCAAAGAAAGTTACGAATGAAGTTGTTGGTGTCAATGATGCTAGAAAGAGCCAACTGTTGATAGCAAGCATTATTCTTCTTAAAACTGCTTTGGATGCCTTGCCTTTACTCTCTACAGTAATATTTCTTTCTTCTTGTTCTCCCTATGTTTACACAGCAGGTTTATTAGATACAAACTTTCTCTAAACTCTAGTGTTTCTTGAGCATTTCAGGTACTTAAGGATGCAAAATGTTTTATTCTCACAAATATATTCAAGTCTGTATGTGAAAATGAAAAGTACGCTTCCATTAGAAAGAGGTTGGTTGCAATGTTTATTCTTGCCGATGGGTTTTATTTATACTTAGTGTTTGATTGTTGTCCTTAATTACATGGTTAAAGCATTGTAAATGGGTTTGTTATTGTTTGTTTTGAGTTCACCAAATCCCAACTGATAGATAATAGCCATGATACTGGTACTTGAAACTATTATCAAAATATAAAACGCTTATAAAAACACATAAATTTTCGATTAAGCGTCACATATTTTAATTACAACATATAATTACATTTTCGATGCTGTCAATGGGGCTTATTTTCTATCCGGCAGCCCTTATTTGGGGACAAAGCAATTCCTCTATTTCCACCAGAGTTGAAATATTAAATAGTTATCAACTGTTGTAGACATTCTTTTTGTCCTTCTTCTGGTTTTGATTGTTGTTTTTTTCCTTTAATTAATAGTCAACTCCTATTCCCATCTAAATTTTGCTCGTAGAGTTGTAGAGAGATAAATCTGCCACTTTTAATCTCACATGTTGCATGGTTAATGTGGAGTGAGGGAGATGATCTCATTCTATATTTCTTTTAAATATGATCCCTGATTTGATACTTAATATTCATGCTACAGCATGTCACATCTGAAAACTGCAGAAAATTTTGGGCCTAGATTAGTTAAGAAGTTTGGTACATAATGTGCAATTAAAAGCTGTTGGGCTAAACTTACTTAGAGAGTTTATCAGTGATCCCGTGAGGACAGGTGAGAGAATTCAGTTAAGAGAAAGTAAAAGGGGTAGCAGAAGACCTAAGTTAACATGGAAAGAAGTAGTGACGAAAGACATGATAGCACTTGACTTAACAAAGGAGACAGCATTAGATAGTGGAGGGGAATATGGGCATAAGATCCCAAAGAGTTTTGCTGAAGGGATTCACGTAGCTGACCCCAAAATTGTTTGGGAAATGGCTTGGCTGTTGTTGTTGGACTAAACTTACTTAGATGATAATGTAAGGTAAGTATTGTGGAAAGTTATACCGGTTGTTGTTTGACACATTGACATATAAACATTCAAAATGGGCACATTTATTCATTTCAGGATTGGAGAGGTCATTGATGAAGATGTGCTTCATGCACGGGTTCCTTTTGTTGCTCGCACGCAGCAGTGTTTTGCTGTCAAGGCTGGAATTGATGGACTTCTGGATATTGCAAGGAGATCATTTTGTGATACTAGTGAAGGTTTTCTATTATTTCTTTCTTCTTCTTCTTCTCATCCTTTTAATAACTTTATATATGAAGGCAATCCTAAAAATGGTGACTATGATACATCACAGCAATACATAATCTTGCAAACAAGTACCGTGATGAATTTAAACTGCCAAATTTGAAGCTCCCCTTTAACAATAGGCAAGGTTTTTACTTTAGCATTCCACAAAAGGATGTTCAGGGGAAGCTTCCTAGCAAGTTCATTCAGGTTGTAAACATGGTATTTACTTTGCTATTTGATATATACCAGCATTTCTTGAGTAATTATTTCTGACTTCTATAATAAATCAGGTCATGAAGCATGGGAACAATATACATTGCTCGACCCTGGAACTCGCGTCTGTAAGTATCCCAATCATTTGACAAACGGATGCAATATGCTTTAGTGTCCATTAATGAACTGAAGTGAAATTCACTTATTCCATCAGTGAAATCATTTTTGAAATATACCGAATTAAATTCGGTTCTGTATTGTTGGACTGAACTTCAATTGCCAACTGGATGAGGTTGACCTAATAACAATTGAGGCATTTTCAAACTAATTTTGCTGTGACTTAGAGTTGTCTAAGGGTTTGCTTAACAATTTAACAAAAGTGAGGTGGTATGTATGATAGTGGTGGTTTACATAGTTTAGTTTGCTGAGACCTTTGCTTACACAACTATCATAGGTGAGACTGGGGTGTAGGCTGTTGGATATAGATAATAGAAAAAAAAAAAAAAAAAAAAATTGAATTGACTATTCATTGAGGGTGCTGGGCAGTGTTCTGGTAGAGATTCCTGTATATATTCAGCTTATCATAAAGCTATGATTCTTAGAGATATCATTACTAGTATTGATCTATCGCTTGTATATTGCAGCTTAATGTTAGAAATAAATCTGCAGCTGGAGAATGCTACATACGGACAGAGCTTTGCCTTGAAGGTTGTGCTAGCCCAAGCTTCAAATGTTTATTTTTTCTATTATCTCTGGTCATATCATTACTCAGACCTGTTTCATATAATCTACTGCTAAAAAGGTATAGAATTTTATTGAACATTATGACCTCATGTAGCCTCAGATTTATCATTAAGAAAATACTAATTTACCATTTGAAAGTTCACAATCTATCCATTTGATTGGATTTATCAGCATGTGATAAAGTAATAACTCTCAAATGAATGACAACATGTGATTTTATATTTTTATTTATTATTTATTGGATGAAACTGTAAATTCAAGTCTTCCTTTGTTAGTAAGAGAGTTAGAGATGGACGGTTTACAATAATTTGCTTTATTAGTATATGTACTTCTTTTTGGCTGCCTGTGAAACTTCATGCTTTTTGCGTGTTTATGTTTGCCTTTGTTCATTTCAATATTTGAGAGGTAGGTTAATGACCAAAATTTCTCTCTAAACTCAAGATACTTTTTATTTGATGCTCAGCTCTAATAGATGCCATACGGGAAGATGTCTCTGTGCTAACACTACTTGCAGAGGTTTTATGCCTTCTAGATATGATTGTTAATTCATTTGCTCATGCAATTTCGACTAAGCCTGTTGATCGATACACTAGACCAGAATTTACTGGTGAGTGATCTGGTATATTTTTAGCATGCATTCTTTTTTCATTTGTTTTCCATATGTACTGTGGGTTAAATGGTAGATGATGTCACATTACTCATAGATAATGGACCCTTGGCAATTGATGCTGGAAGACACCCTATCCTTGAAAGCATACACAATGACTTCATTGTAAGTTATATTTTCCCCCACCATGTTTTTTTTTTTTTTTTTCTAGGGTTCTTTCTAATGTTGTAACTTCGGAACATATATCCTATTAAATTTAATAACACACGGTACCTTTTGCAGGCCAACAATATCTTTCTTTCGGAAGCGTCGAACATGGTAATTGTCATGGGCCCAAACATGTAAGAAATTATATTTTTAGATAATCTTTTATGCCATGGAGTTGAAGTGTTCATTTCTTTTTTTTGCGTGAGAAGTGTTCATTTCTATGCTTTTATTTATACACTATTCGCAGATTTAAGATGATTATGCTTTATGAGGCAAGGATAAGTTTTGTCATCACTAAATCACCTGCAATATGGAAGTATGGAACTATGATTATTTAAGCTGAGAAAATAAAAGTTCGCCAATAATTGTCCCAGAAGTCACATCTTCTGTTTAAAATAGTTTCCTTTATTAACATCACTGTCAGGAATGATTATACATATAGAAACAAGTGTTACACTGTTTTTACCATTAAAAACTTGCCTTGCCGTTTTTGTCATGCAACTTATCAGGGCACGCTCCTCATAGAATTTGGTTGAGGATCAGCCCCATTTTCTTGTTTGTCCCCTTCGCCAATAAGTAGCTGCCTGAGGCGTCAAGTTTCTCCTTTATCAACTTTTAGAGATTAATAAACTTTCTGGATAGATCTCTGAGAATGTGCACAAGGAATGTGATTGAGGGTTTGTTTGCCTAATTGATTTCATTATATATATTGTTTCTTTCAGGAGTGGAAAGAGCACCTATCTCCAACAAGTGTGTCTTATAGTTATCCTTGCTCAGATTGGTTGCTATGTTCCTGCTCGCTTCTCCACTATAAGAGTTGTAGATCGTATTTTTACAAGAATGGGCGCAGTAGATAATATTGAGTCAAACTCTAGTACGGTACAATTTCCAAACATTATGTTGAAAAATATGCAACTCTGTCTCTATTATATGATTATCAAATTTTAGTATAAAATAGAAAATATATCACCTTCTGACTGCATACGCCTCTCTTTCCCACCCCAGATAATAACATGGTTCCAAACAACTTAAAAGGAATCTGTTACCATTTCCAATTAGGATATCCTTGGAGAGGGAAAAACTAATCTTTCTCCTCTTTTATTATATGAATGAGAAGAAGCTTTGACACTGTTATTCTTTTTGGTGAACCTTCAATTGAATTTGAGTACGATATTACATATACTTCTAATAAACTTGGACATTCATGTCCAAATGTTCCTACTCCCCATCATCTTTTATTTTCAGGGAGTTTTGTGTGACATGATTCTTTGCTTAGTCTAGAGGTTCTGGAGTAATATCCTGTCCTTTTGAATGTAAATTGCATGCTACAGTTAACAGTGACATGTATATGTCTAAAGGGAAGTGAACAATAAACATCTTCTGAGAAATCATTTCTTCATCATCACAGTTCATGACAGAGATGAAAGAGACAGCTTTTGTCATGCAGAATGTCTCCCATAGGTAACATATTCTGAATGTCTCAGAAACAATATTTCTCGCAGATATTTTTAAAAATGGTATTCTACTGTGGAACCAGGAGTCTAATTGTTATGGATGAACTTGGGAGGGCTACATCTTCCTCTGATGGATTTGCAATTGCATGGAGCTGTTGTGAGCATCTGTTGTCAATAAAGGCGTAATTACTAAACCAATTTACTTTACATGGTCATTATCTGTATTTTAGATTTTACAATACTTATTTTATTTGGAAAGTGAAATGTATATGTAGGTATGTTCAGGTGAGTTATTTCTTTTTCCTTTTCCACCATTAGAAGTTGAAGTTTAATTCATTATACACAACTCTGTAAATTTGGATTTCTTGCTGGATAGCACTACTACCTGTTAACGTGTCTTAAGCTTGATCTTTTCCAGGTACACTATTTTTGCTACACACATGGAGAACCTATCAGAATTAGCAACCATCTATCCCAACGTGAAAATTCTTCACTTTCATGTCGACCTTACTAACAATCGCTTAGACTTCAAGGTGGTGTTTTTCTCGTTTTCCTTCACTCTATAAGCTAAAATTGAAATGCTAGTTTGTTGACTCAAAGGTTTCGCTTACTAGTTCCAACTCAAGGATGGACCGAGACATGTGCCACATTATGGCCTTCTCTTAGCAGAAGTGGCAGGATTACCAAGCTCTGTGGTTGAAACAGCCAGAAGCATAACATCCAGGATTGCAGAGAAGGTTACCCCTTATGTTTTTCCATAAATAAATAATACAATAAAATATGCAAATTCCAAGTTATTACTAACCACACTTCCATGTCCATTAGCTACCATTGTTCTGGCATAGTAATCACAGTTCTGTATGAATATATTCTTTATGCCTCAAGTGGCATTGTGGTTTATGACTAAGCGATTTTGGATTTATTCATGGTATTCACTGTTCTGTATGTCACTCCTGGATGGATAATTTGGCATGACAGTACTCTCCATGTGTAGGAAGTGAAAAGGATGGAAATAAATTGCCTGCAATATCGTTCGATCCAGATGGGATACAAAGTCGCTCAGCGATTGATATGCTTGAAATACTCGAGTCAAGATGAGGATACAATCCGCCAAGCACTGCAGAATCTGAAAGAGAGCTACGTTGATGGAAGGCTTTAAGTGTTGCCAGTCAAATTACTCTCCTCTTGTTGGTAAGTCAGTTAAAAATCTTTGGCAATCAATAGATCCTTATTGTTCAACTAGCTAACTCTTCCTCAATTGATTTCACCTTTAACCCTGGTTATGGAGATGGAGCTAATTTGATTTTGTTAACAATCTAACATACATTTACACAAGATTTTGCTGACATAATCTTGCTTCTGTCCCATATATCGACCATCTTATTTTCAAGAAAATTTGCATGCGTTGTTGAAAAAGGGAAGTTTGGGAAGCACAGCAACTATTCCTACCATTTCAAAAGAAAATGAACACATGGGAGATGTTGCAACCATGAAAAGACTTACAGGCAAAAAATGATATAGAATACTCAATGTCATCTTATAAAATGAAATGTTTCAAATTAAAGATATAGATGGTATTTCAATCTTCAAACTCAGAAATCAAAACTGCAACTACTCATGTCCAATCCATACTAACAACAGACCACAGAGAGTATGTATCAATGAAATTAACGATAACGACGAAGAGACAGGGTGTTGTTTCTCTTCCAGGTAGCCCTGCGAGAAGGTCGTGCCTTGTGGTGCAAGTGCCCCTTTCCACGTAAACCTCTGTATTTCTTTCCAGCAGAAGTAAGACCGCGGAGCTCTCTGTGCTTGTGAACAGGATTGCAGAGCCAGTTGATTCTTGGGTCGTTCCTGATTGCGGTGTGTGCAACATCAACTAGAATCACCTCAAAGTACTTGTAGGTTGAATCCTGTTATCAAACAGAATGTAGAACAAAGTGAGAAACAGTAACTAAAAGCCTTGGCACAAGGAAATGACAATGTAACATAATGACTGAGCTACAAACCTCATTGAGCCAGTATGAGTTGAGAACTCGAAGACCTCCCAACTTACGGCCAGCACGTTCCTCAGCAACTGACCTCTTGCTGCGCTGAAACTTCAGTTGAGTAACACCCTGGTTTGTGGGCTTTCCATACACAATACCCTTGGGCACAGGCCTCTTCCTGCCACCACGTCTAACACGGACACGATAAATCACATAGCCCTGTAACAAACAATAATCAGCATCAGTGCACAAGATGTAACAAGCAGCAGCATACAAACTACGCGAGACCTGATGAGTCAAAATTGGCAAGTAAGGAAAAATAAATTGATTCAAATGTATCAGATTGCGAGAAGAACTGGACCTCAATAGAGAGATCCAGCCAGGTCAGCAAAATGACTGTCTCCTATGATTTAGGAAGTCTCAGGAAGTACCCAATCATTGTACATAAACAATGTCATAAGGAGAAATGTAGATGCATCAATGCACCGCCAAACCAGCCATCACTACCAGTTAACAAAATTGATGAAGTGTTTTCAATATACAAATAATAGAAAAGGAGATTAGGACACTAAAATCGCCTATTACCTGCTTGGCCTTGTAGCCCATGCGGCGAGCCTTGTCGGGGCGTGTGGGCCTGGTGACCCGGACAATTGAAGGGTGCTGGCGGTACTCCCAGCACCTCACCCTCTGCAGGAATCGCATGACATCGGACTGCTTCTTCCTCCATAGCTCTGACACATACTTGTAAGCCCCTATTGTTATTCAATGCACCAAAATCATCTTCAGTATAAACATTAGTATATGGAATTACAAATAAAAGATTTTTTTTTTCTGAAAATATGCAATAATTGAATAAAAAATTGTAACAGACCAAATATGAAAATGTGCCTTATCATATCTACTCGTGCCCCGATGAATGAACTGATAGTTCTTCTCATTTCCGAAAAACTAACCTAAATTTACAAATTTTTCTCAGCAACCAAACACCGCAATGACAAAACTACCAGTTTCAAGAGAACACTCTCAGAGAGAAATCAACGTAGTTACATGCTAAGTGACTACAACTGCCAAAAACACCTAGATCGCAGCTCAAACAGATCGGTAAATCAAAATCAAAACAAGCAGCTATAGCTTTCTTTTAGAACAATAAGAACACAGTACAGATAAAGAGAGCGTACCCATTGGATCGGAGTGGACCTGCCCTCGCAGACTCGCACTAGGGTTTTCGCTAACAGAGAGCTAGGGTTTGTGATTAACTCAATCTTCCTTATAAAGGTGGAGGACGAAATGAGACCTCAAATCTGGGCCGCTCTTTTCTTTTGAAACTCTTCGATCGTAAGCGTGGGCTTGTACGTCGACGTTTTATAAATTTTAACTTGCAAGCCTTTGTACATAATGGGCTCGAGCTTTTTGATCATATAACCCAACTTCTGGCCCAAAACTTGATTTAACTTTAGGCTTTGGGCCACCACATGGCAAGCACTCATTGGCTCCTTACCTGGCGGCGCTGACCCAGAAAAAAACTGATTCACTGAGTCGTTGCCACGTCATTACATTCGTAAGCCTTAGTACACGTGTCGTCACCGTAAGATACTACAGTTCCTCCAGTGCTGTACAGGATTATCATCCCACGGTTTTTGTATCTACGCAATAAAAACCATTTTTATTGTTGCTTCTTCTTCAAAAATCAATTAACCGAGCAACTAGACATGGCGGCTTCGCTAACTTCATCAGCTCCCTCCATAAACCCTAATTTCTCGGCCCCATCACGCAGAGCCTCCGTCTCTATCTCCGGCCCGTCTTCTCTCAAATTCCCCTCCACAGCAGCCTCCGCCAAGTTCCTGAAATCCCAACCCAAGCTCCACTCGGCCCCACTCGTCGCCCCACGCGCTGCCGCATCTTCCGACACGCCCTCTCATACTCCTGCTACCTCATTTCACGGCC
>JAYMTH010002484.1:0-12518 GCA_036897465.1 Pelargonium australe
ATGAGCTGTGGGTGGAAAAGTGGGGGTAATATTGAAAACACACTAAATTATCTTGTAATTCTTAATTTTTGCAAAAAATGAAACAACACACTCAATTTGGGACGGAGGGAGTATATTGTAAACTATAATTTTGATTCCATGCAACGCACATAGCATAATGTATAAATGGACAGACAATTTTTTCTCACACTTTTATTTTTCGGTCGAAAAAGGAAAAACAAAACGAATACTAATCGGCAGGGACAACACGAACACTAGTATATATAAAAGCTTAGCCAAAATATAGGATTATAATGCGTATTAGAGCAACACATCAATATATTAATTTTTACACATAATTTTGTTTATTTATAAAACTACACAAGAAGAGAAAAAATTGCATTATTATTATTTTGAGACACAATAACAAATTTTAAAGATTTTTATTAGAAAACAATTAGACTATTTTGAGAAGAAAAAAAGAAAAAAAAATACTTTTTTTTTTAATTTCATTTTGATAAACAATTTTTTAGGTACTACAATTATTTGATGGAAACAATTTATTTATTTATATTAAACAAATCATGAAAAATTCGTTTTTCATTTAATTTTTCACTTATTTTTTGAAAAATAATTTCGTAAAGTACTATATTATTTTAGAGGAATAAATATGTTAAGACTTTTTATTAGGAAACAAACTTATTCAACATAAAAAATTAGAAGTAAATTGCCAATGAGAGATCGGTTTGTGGCACGCCAAGTCAGACGAAAAAGCGGTCAGCCGGTCCGGTCAAAGCGGTTTAAAATTGAATTCCTTAAAAAAATATCCAACACTATACTCATATTGAAGAGAAAAATGCAAAAAATACAGTCGTTCAAATGGAAATCAATCAGACCATAAACAAACTCGAAACAGTAAAAAAACGGAGAAAGAAAAATAAGGTGTCAGTCTCACGCGCCCCCACGCGCGCGAGGTGCAGAGTGAAGCTAACACATGTCTTCTACTATGCCTCCCCTTTTGGTACTATTTGGCGCGTCACCTTCCTTCTTCATTTGTTTTTTTTTCTATTCACGCATCCAAACAAGTCAGGCGCCTCTCTCCATGTGCCAAATATCATTCCGCCAAGTGTCCACTCTCACCAAGCAACACTCCATATTTCATTCCCGTCTCCCTCAGCAATGCGCTAGCGCTCTCCATCTCAACATCTTTCCAAATTTCTCTCTCCCTCCCACGCGCTCGCGCGCTCCATATCACTCGTCTCCTTCTCTTTTATTTCCAAGCCATCACCAATTCAACATTCCACTCTCCTATTAATTTACCTATCTTATTTTTCTTTTTGTGTTGTTTTCTTTTGGGATATTGACTAAAAACCCCCATGTAATTGACACCTTTTGCAATGGACTACCCTACATTTTTTTTTTTTTGTAATTTTTAGCTACCCTGTATTTTTTTTTTGATTCCGTGAGTGTTCCATCAGTTAGCAAACAGAAAGTCCAAACTGCCCCTCTCTCTTTTGATCTCGTTGAAGCATACCAAAGGTGGAAGACCATCCAGAGGCGAAATCGAAGTTGTGAAACACCATTACGTGTTTGGTTGCCTACATTAAGGTTAGTGTTGGTTTGTTTTTGTAAACTCCATGGGATATGAATCATTGTTTGAGGCTATGGTTGAAATCAAAAAAATTCCCCAAAAAAATAGGGCATGCTTACAGAGGGTTTAATGTTTTTGAATTTATGTGGAGTTGGGATTGCTGTGAAAAGAATGGTTGGGAAGCTAAATCATTGTTTTCGATTTAGGGCATTGTTAGATGTTCTGATTTTGTACAAATTAGGAAGCTTTGTTTGTAAGTTCTTCATGTTTTGTATTTGTTTGATGCAGATTTGTATTAGATTTGTGTTAGATAAGTGTTGGGTTTGTGTTGGTTGAACAAATTTTTTGTTTGGGTTGGATTTGTGTTGGTTGAACAAATTTTGGATTTGTGTTGTGTTTGTGTTAGTTTTTTTGTTGGATTTGTGTTGGACTTGTGTTGGATTTGTGTTGAGTTTGTGTTAGATTTGTGTTGGTTGAACAAAAAATGAGTGAATTTTCCGGAAAACTTTGAATTTTCCGGCGAAAGTTTGAAGTTTTCGGCGAAGATTGATGAACTTGTTCTTCAACAATGAAGAATAAGAAGGGTAAAATGGTCATTTTAATTTTTTTTAGTCATGTGCATAGCACATGTCAGTTTTGGAATATTCCGTCCATTTTTGGACGAAATTGTTAACAGAATAAAAAAATAATACAAGGTAGCTAAAAATTACAAAAAAAAAATTCAAGATAGTCCATTGCAAAATGTGTCAAATACAGAAGAGTTTTGATCAATATTTCATAATCAAAAATTATAAAAAATAATTTAAGATAGTAAAGTGAAAAATATGAATACTTGCATATGTAATTTCTCCTTTAATTTTTAATTCGTCGGTCGTCACTACGTTTTTTAACTTTTTCTTTGAAAACCTCTAAACTCGGTTTCAGGTCCTTGTCTCGTCCAACTAACTTTCACTCTTGTTTCTCCAGAAAATCTGTTCATGTTCCTCGTCGTCCTCTCGGTAATTACTTCACAAGTAAGGTGATTGCGGAGTTAATTTCAATCAGTTATGGAGGGAGGCACTGCTGATAATGGAGTTTGCTCTTCTGATTCGGTAATTAATGGAAGTCGCCATGTCTGGAGTTGCAAGGACTCCGATTCTTCCTCCGCCGATCACCTCGTTGTCATGGTCAATGGAATTCTCGGCAGGTCTTTCTCACAACATTTGTTTTCTGTTTTTACCAGAATCTATGATTTTAACATTAGATTTATTTTGGAGCTGGATTTGTGTTCTATATCGTGAGTGTTCAAGTTTTGGGGTTTAATTTCTGTTCCCTTTTGATTTTGTACTTATAAGTTTGCGATTAGGTTTCAATGATATCCTATTGATTGTGAAAAATACTGAAGTAAAATTTGCCAAACATTTACTTAAAGAAAGCATCTTTCGGCTTCTTAGATTGCTAACATTCTGGTACATTTGGTTACAGTGCCACGGATTGGAAGTTTGCAGCTGAGCAGTTTGTTAAAATGCTTCCCGATAAAGTGATTGTTCATTGTAAGAAATGCTTCTTTGTCGTATATTGCATTCTATTGATGTTTAAATAAATTTTTATTATTTGCTTATTTCAGTATGCAAACTATTATTTTGATGGTAAACTTCAAAAATTGGATTCCTCTTCTATTGTCATTATTCATTGGTCTTTAGTATTGCTCTCCCTCCATACCTTTTATGAGATCATAACTAATTATAGTTTAGTGTGACTGACTTATCCATGCACTGATAAGGACTTCAACTAATGTATTCAGTTGACCACTAAGTGATACTAATGACACAATTACGTACTCAAACATATTTTTCACTACATGCTCTTACAATTACAGCATTACCCTATTCATTATCAATTGCTGATCCATGCCTTACATATCTCATACCTGCATCTTTGGCCAAACACCATTATACCTTTTATTTCTATCTACTACTTTGAGTAATCTGTCGTCTGCTAGAAAGGCTCAACATTTTCTTCACCTAGTTATCATTACCAATTTACCATTGCATGGTCTCTTTAAAAGAAGTGGCAAAATGTGAATATTCTCCTTTTGATATTATGGGTTCAATCTCGCCCTCTCATTTTGAAAGAAAAAAAAGGTGCTTAACCTTACTCATGCTTGCTTACATCTTGTACAGGTAGTGAGCGCAATGTGTCCAAGTTGACTCTAGATGGCGTCGATGTAATGGGTGAGCGGTTGGCAGAAGAGGTTGGTGCTAGATTACACACTTTACTTTCTAATGTTTACTAAATCTTTTTATTTTTATTTTTTTTATATTTACTATATCCAACAGGATCTTTACACAATTTAACAAGATGCATTTACCTTACATTTTTTTTTTAATTAACAAGGTGTTGTAACTGCAGATTCTTGAAGTGACTAAAAAAAATCCAAACATTAGTAAGATATCTTTTGTTGCTCATTCTGTGGGGGGATTAGTGGCAAGATATACAATTGGTAGACTGTATAGACCTCGAAAGAGAGAAAATGTAGGGGAGATATTGGAAGATACATCTAAAGAGGATTCCAGCGGTACAATTGGTGGCTTGGAGGGCATGAACTTTATTACTGTTGCCACACCTCATCTTGGTTCAAGGGGTAATAAACAGGTATAGTTTTTTGCATTTCCATTTTGTGTATTGTCTCTTATTGTTGTCAACACCTGATGTTCAAATGTGTCTTACATAAGCTGGTTAGTTTAAGATGAAAAGTTCTTTAAAGTATCTAGGATCATGGATATTGTTAGAATATCTGATTAGGATTAATTCCTGTAAATTAGGAATTAGGATTCCTGTTAATTAGGGGTTTGATTTTTCTCTGTATTATAAAATGGGCATTATCCAATGTGAATACACACAAAATATTATTTCTCTCACTGTATTATAAAATGGCCATTGTCCTATGTGAATATACACAAAATATTATTTCTCTCAAACTTCACAGATATCATTGGTGGTGTTTATTTTGCACGATGGCCTACGATAGATTAGTTTTAAAACGTGTTTGATGGGGTGGGGATAATTTGGTTTTGACTATGTGTGATGGTATGATTTTCAAAAATTTGGAGAAGGTAGAAGTTCGATAATTGGATGACGGGTTCTTGTGGTTAAGCTCTTGAGTTTCTAAAACATCAAAGGTCCTAAATTAAGGAGGGTTGTAATGGTTTTACTAGGTATTGAGTGAGCCGTATAATGGACCATCTTGAGTGCAAACTATATTGGGATGAGATGCTTTTGTGGGACAATCTAGAGAAGTTGGATAATCAGATGTGGGTTCATGGGGTACATATCTAAGATTTATTAATGGGAGAACTGTGAACTTAAATTACAAAGGTTTGTAACTCTTTAACTAGACAAGATGTGAAGTATATTGATCTTGAATTCCTTTGTTTTCATTATGCTTCAAAACGTGTTTGAAGCAAGATGTTGTACCTCGTGAGTATAGATTTCACAACGAAGTGAAAGAAAAGAGACTTGTGCAGACCTAAAATATTAGAGATCTTTTCTCTCATCTTAACTTTTAAAATGAAGATACCTACTGTTAGGCTTTAAATTATATTCATCTTCCTTAATTGTTAAAATTACTTATATCACAATAAATGGAGGATTGTAAATATGCTTGAGAAGATCTACTGGCAGTTGAATGGAATTTCAAAATTATCTTTGTGATCGATCGTGCTTTGGTTGTTGGATATGGATCTAGCATTGTTAGAAAGGAAGAAGGAATTCATGGTGTGTAGTTATGGGTCAAATTCTGTAGTTTCAAACAGTTTGGAACCTTTCTTTCCTCAAAAAATGTTCACATTCTGTAAATTCTGCTGTAATGCAATTTGGCAATATTAGGCTTAAGAATTATGGCATTATGCTTTTTGCTACTTTGCCTTTTTTTACAGGTACCATTCCTTTTTGGCTCGATTTTCATTGAGAAAGTTGCAAGTTGTGTCATTCATATGATATTTAGGAGAACTGGTCGGCATCTATTTCTTACCGATGATGATGAAGGAAAACCTCCGTTGCTTAGACGCATGATAGAGGATTATGGCGACTGTTCTTTCATGTATGGTTCTTGCCTTCCTGCTATATGTTAAGTACTTTATAAATTATATATTTAATGAGATGTCATATGTAGGTCTGAGTATACAGTTTTTAAAACATATACCAACTAATCTTACGCAGGTCTGCATTGCGAGCATTCAAACGCCGGGTAGTTTATTCGAATGTGAGCTATGACCGTATCCTGTTTTAGCTGTTCTCGTTTTATTAATGTAAGACTTACCAAATTTGGGAAGAATGTTATCCTCTATTTTTCCCTTGATTGAGCCCATTAAAGATATCGTGGGTTGGAGAACATCTTCAATCAGACGTGATAGTGAACTGCCAAAGGTGAGTCTTAATATTGTAGATATGGAACTTACATTGTGAGCTAATGACTAAGTTGTTTTTCATTTATAGTGGGAGGGTTCTCTCGATGAAAAATATCCGCATATTGTATATAAAGAACACTGCAAGGCCTGTGACGCTGTGGAGGGCAACCCTATATTAACAGAAGACGATGGCTTAGACAAGCTAGAAGGTATGCAAATTAATTATTTATTCAAAGTGGATTTTAGTGCTGGAAACTTTCAATTGCTGATACCATTAGCATTTGCTTTTGTGTTCACAAGTTTGCATTAACCAATTTACTCTTCTATTCTACTAAGCCTGGTTGATTTAAACTTTGTTTGCTACGATTTTACTTACTTTTGGTTTACCTATTTGCTTGCATTCAATAGGTCAGTTTGGCTTATAAGTAACAATTACCAAGTTGGATGATTGGGTACTATTCAATATGCATTTTAATTAAGTGTAATGAAAAAGTTGCTGCTGTTTTCTACATTTTGTAGATAATGCTCTTTCATCGCTTCTATTAAATCTACTGGTCATAGAAAGTTTTGTGGAAGCAAAAGCTGCATATTCTTATCTTTATTATTTTACATGCTCGAGTCATGGTCAAAAATATTCATACTAGCCTGTACTTTGTAGTCTTTCTGTCTGCTATAATTTTTTTAATGGGTTTCCAAGCTTAAGTTTTTGTTAATTTGACTTCTTTTGCAGAGGAACTTGTGATAGGCCTCTCTTGTGTATCATGGGAAAAAGTAGATGTTAGTTTTCATAGCAGCGGACAGAGGTCGGCGGCCCATAGTGTTATACAGGTCTCTCTCTCTCTCTCTCTCTCTCTCTCTCTCTCTCTCTCTCTCATTTTTAGTAAGGTGGAAGTACGAGGAAATCGTTTTTTTTTTCTTCTGAAGAAGTCGAGCAAATGGCAGTCACACTCTAGTAATCTAGAATGTGTTGAATGCCAAATGTATTTGGTCCATTGGTTACCTCCTCGGGGTATTTGAGGTATTGATTCAATACGTAGACAATACTATAGAAAAAGAGAGAGCGCATAATGGACCCTCCTGAGTTGGTTAAATGTTTTCCTAATTGTGATATTTCCTGGAACACGCCATCAAAATGATAGAACTATTATTTGGTATGTTCATTTGAAAGAGCGAGCTAATTCCTATACTTTGGTCACAGGTGAAAGACGAAACTGTGCACAGTGAAGGTGCGGACGTCATACAACATATGATAGATCATTTTCACACATAGATGTAACTCCTAAAAGTATCATCACTTACCATTGCAGGAAGCAAAATCTACAAGGTATGCTCTAGTAAATGTACGACCAAAATATAAAATAAAATAAAAAGTTGTATATGAGATTTACTTTGTTTGCAGGTTGAAGACTGAACAATTCAACTCTTTTGGTGGTGGCCAACTGTATAATAACTATGATAACATAGGAATTTAGTTCAATTCTTGTGTATTGTTTCTTTCTGGTATAAATTGCACCGTAATAAATACAAATGTTGCATACTGGTGAGCTGCCTTTTCTTCTTGTTCTCATTATACTTTGCTGAGATCTGGATTATGATTGTGTATGGTTTATAAAGATAAGTTATTTCAATATTACTTGCTTGCTAGATTGTTAGTGAAAATATGTCGTGAGACGTTTCGTCTGGATTCTTATTTGTCAATACCATGACACTGAAATTTGGTCTGCAATTGAAGAAAGAGATCAACGTAAAGGCGTATTGCACGACGAGGGCTTTGTTCATGAAAAACTTAGCTCATCCTTATCCATTGTGAGGCTCGAATGATTCAGGTGCAACCCAAGACTCAAGGTGTGCGTGACGGCTCCGGGCGTGACCTACAGGACTTCTAGCACGACCCACAACTCAGGGTGTGCGCGTTGGCTCCGGGCGTGGTCGGACGAAGGGATTAGGCCCAAGTCCGCGAGACCAGGTATGGGAGTGAGCCCGTGAAGCTATGGATATGGAGCGAGTACGTGAATCCATCTTCGTGGTATAGAGACAATGTGGCGCTCGAACGCCACACGTCGCGTTTCTATTGATCAGATAACTTCTGATTTTTCAGATAGCACCAAGATGTTTTCATTTTACTACACAGAGTCAGAAATACTTATCCTGAATGGTGGCCATATAATGCAATGCTTATCCAGAGGGGCATGGATGTTGAGAGCTCGGGCGGCTAGAGACAAACAACCACCCTTTAGACAAATACAAACAGAAATAAAGGCGTGTGAGGTGAGATCATGCTGATCAAAGGCAGTGACATCACATAGGCAATAGAGCCATCCAACTATATCAACTTGCATATATTTGCTCAACTTGGGTGTCCATCCAATACCTATCATGGCTAATCATTGTACTTGCTCTCCTAAAACCAACTGGCTTCATCAAATTCTCTATCAAAAGCTTATAGGCTTTTCACTTTTGTTTGTGATTTGTGAATTGTGATGGCTATGCTTCTTGTTCAAGTTCTATGAACCCAACCCAGTATGTGCTAATCCCCTGGCCGACATGCCTATGATCATTATTTTTTATCAATAATGAAACATATCCTATGTAAAAGACAAATGAAATATGGTTTATTTTCACAATAATTGAGAATCAGGTTAGGTGGAACTAGACAATGGTAATGCATTACCTTTACTAGTGTCAGTCTAGTTGTTAGTGATCGAGACTCAGCTAAAACACAAACTGAATGAATATGGACTGATATTCTACGTTCTTACGTTTACTAAAACGAACTTTGATCAATAATGAACGTACTCACTCACTCACTGTCATATATGTACAAATTTGATAGCTTTTGCATGTAGCCAATAGTTGATAACAGTAGAAATGGAATTAGATTTACTATCACTTACTAAACACTAGTAAGTTCACAATAATTCATATTGGTTGCGCAAACTTGTACATCAATATCTACCCTCTCTACAAACATATAAGAATCAATATCGCTCAACATTGATCTCATACCGACGTTGCACATTAACAATGTCTTCACGATATTAACAACCATCGATATAGTAAGTAGTTTAAGGCGTTTGCTTCTTTTAAAGTCTCATATTCGAGGCTCGATTGTTAATTAAACAGGGATACAGAGGTTTCACTTGGAGTCTTGTGATTCCGGCTGGTCTTTTCTCCGCCTCTTGCGGCCAATTTTGATCGGAGGATCATCAGAGCGTCCGGCCTCCAGCGGAAAGTTGAGGATGGCCTTGCGACCCCTCATTTTGAAAGCCGCACAATCATAAGCCCTCGCCGCCTCCGCATCCGTGTCGTACGTCCCCAGCCACACGCGCCGCCCCTTCTGGTTGGGGTCTCTTATCTCCGCCGCGAACTTCCCCCACCGCCGCATCCTCACCCCCCGAAAATGCCTCCTCTCCGGAGCCTCCTCCTCCTCCTCCTCCTCCTTCACCGAACAGAGTGGCTCTGTTTCTGGGGATGACACCACTGAGTTTGATATCATGACGATATTGGGTTTTGTTTCGGATTCATATTCGGATTTGGGCGATGAAAGGGAAGCTGAAGAAGAGGAGGTGGTGGTGGTGGTGGTTGATTCTGAATTGGAGACAGCAGCTGGAGGGTTGAAGCAGAGATAGTCTTGGAAGTTGAAGGGCTTGTAGACGTCGAATTCGTTGAAATCGACGAAGTTGAAGTCTTCGAATAGGTGGTGTTGGATAATTTGTAGAGTTGATGAGAATTCATGGTGTTGATCATCACCTTCCATTTCTTTATTTTTGATGAGAAAAAAGTGTTGGAGCTGCAGAGGATATATATAAAAATGGTGGGCTTGGGTTGAGTATGGGCATGGCTGATGGCTCCTACCATTGACACAAGTCAAGTCAATTTGTTTGTGTGTGTTGAGTGATATTTTGATGTGGGTCCTTAATGTGTTGAGCTGGGCATGGTGCCATAAATTAAACTACGATGTTTACTTGTATTCTACACGGTTTTTTTCTTCCGGTTTATAGTTCCTGAACGGACTAATAAACTCGCAATTGATACTTTTAAGTTGTTTTATCACATTCAGATTAATTATCATTCGAGAGTAAGTCACACTTACAGTTCTTTTCTCTTTTCAGAGGTGTGTTGAGCGGGAATCGAATACAAGTGCTTTTCCTATTCACGCATCTTGTGTTGTCAACTATGCAACTGTCATTGAGTGGTATTGTACACAGTTTCCACTCACAATATTTGAGTTGGTGATGTGAAAGATCTTATCTATTTCCAATTAATGTGGGAATCATAACAATTTGCAATGCAATTGATTTTGGAGACAAAATTCACTTTTTGTTTGTAGCAACTTGTTTAGCAGGAGACCTACATATGTGTAGCTAAAACAGACAGGGCCATAAATGTGCAGAAGTTTTAAAATGACTAGATTCAGAGCCAAGACTCCGAGGAGATAGCTGAGTTTGCAGTTGCTTGTTCCATTGGTTAACCAGATCTACCTGGGCCCACAATGTCATCAACTTGCCTTTGTTTTGAACTGTTACACGAAAACTCAACTTCTATCTCCTTACATTTAAAGTAGTTTCTTCTAACTCTTCGTAACTCCTTCAAAAGACGTCAAAACAAAAGAAAATACAATAAGAGCTAGATTACGAATTGTTCGCAAATCTAGCGAACTTAGATAGAGTGGGAGTGCGGGATAGATGTTACAACATTTGGATATGCTAAGTGCTTGTTTGGTAACTTCAACGTCAAAAGGTCTATCGGGTAAAAGGAAGCAAAATGTCTATAAATATCAATAGACATTTGATGTATTGTTTAGTAAAATTTGATGGTAATAGAGGGTTGTAAATGTATTTTCATGAGATGATTGTTTGGTAAAAATGAGTGAAATATATTTTGAAATGTTGTAAAGACAAAAATAACCTTGATTAGGAAACGATAAAAAACTGTATATCTGAAATAATTAACCCGTATCTAAATTATTTAGGCCAAAAATTAAATCGAACCCAAAAATGCAAGCATTGCATTATGTGGTCGACCATAAAAATACAAGCATTGCATTATGTGGTTGACCATATAATGCAATGCTTGTATTTTTATAGTCGACCGTAAACATACAAATGTGGTGGACCATCATCTGGTTGTAGTCGACCATCAATTGATTGTGGTCGACCATCAAATTGGAGAAAAGCTAATAATTGTCTTATGAAAGCGTTAATGGAGAAGGTTGCAGAATATTAGATAGGTTTTTAATGATTCAAATACTAAACACAATTAACTTTAGGGGCAATATATACATTTTTTCTTTTTCTCTTTCTTCCTTTTGCTTCTTGCAGTAAGGCAAGAGCTCCTGTGGAAAATGAGCTCCCACAGGAACTGGGCAGGAGTTTGAAGCTTGAAAGGTCTGTTGGCTAAAAAATTATCCGAACAATAATTTACCTCTATATCCTATGTGGCTCATCCTACATGAGGTTAAAAGGAGGCAATTGGAGTTCCCGAACAAGGCCTTAGTTTTGGGAATAAAAGTTGAAGAACCTAATCTAAGATTCATTTGAAGTTCTCTTTGCTGCACACATGGAGTTGGGAGGTAACTTTAATTATACATGCTTAGCTATATGTTGTTGTTTGATTCTCTACATATTATAATCTTGTTCAAATTCAAAATTGATATCCCTCACACACTTGTTGTCAATTACAGGTTGACATGGGATAAGAACATACCTGACCCATCAACTTCCTCATCTTCTTGCCCTGACTCCAAATGATCTCCAACAGGAGGAAAGGGTAATTAGTCAGAATTATTGATGTTATTATCTTATTTTTAGTTGTTTGATCAAGCACCAACCGCTCTCTCTTGAGTGGATGGTAGTCGTCGCTTTCAACTCCAATGACCTAGAGGTTTGTTAGAAAGTGCGTAGTCGGTTATAATATCAGAAAAAATGGTTCTCTCAAAAGTGTGAGTCTTGTCTCGAAAGCAAATATTATGATTTGCTAGAGTTTTTGTGATTTTTAGTTTGATTTTTGCGGCTTCGAGTCTTGCATAGCGGTTATAACGTCCTTGTGAATCTGTTTGTTTCATAGTCTAAGGCACCAGCATGTACTCTTGAGTAGATGGCTTTTGAGGATGAGATGTTGTATTTCAAGCTCAACATAGATGGTATTGAGTTCGCTGCCGATGATAGATCAAGGGATGGCTGGGTTCTTTGGGACTGATTGGGTGCGGCTTGCGGCAGTGACCAAGCAGGGTGTGCCTGGGGCCCAGAGTTGACAAAAGTCCTAGCGATCCATGAAGTCTTATCTTGAATTGATCGAAACGGTTGGACTAAGGTATTGTTGAGTCTGATGTTGCAAAAGCGGTTCGTGCGTTGAAGGCCAGAGGGGAGAGATTTTCTAGTGTCTTGGGTCTAGTTATATTTGACATTTTTTCTTGCTTATCTAACTCTTCTAGTTTGGATTTTCATTTTGGTAGGAGGGGAGTGAATTATGTTGCTCATAGTTTGGTTTGTGAGTTGAAGACCGGAGGCGAGGGGTTTCCCAGTGCCTTGAGTCTGGATATATCAAACATTTTGTCTTTT
>JAYMTH010002485.1:0-12517 GCA_036897465.1 Pelargonium australe
CTTTTTTTCTTACCACCGTCAGGATACGTGTTAAAAAAAAAAGTTAAGTAAGGATAGCAATTTTACCGAATTGAGTTAAAAATAAATGTTTGTGTACTAAATTTAATAAATTCTTTCAAATTTCGTGTATTAAATTTGGTGTCAAGACAAAGTTTGTGACATTAATTCTATTAATTCAAATTCATACATAATTAATAAACATAAATAATTATTTTAGTGGCGCAGTTGATACTACAGGACTATGAATTCTTGGGTTCAATTCCGCTCAACACATCTATTGGAAGATGTGAGAATTTTAACATGTGACTAAGCCTCAAAATAGAGAATATTGTGGGTGAATTTGCGGGACCACTTAGGACACCACATGATATTAAGAGCAATGTTATATGTACAATTTTTGTACAAAATAATATGTCAATAAATGAGTCATGACACATCAAATATTATATTAGTGCCACGTGTGTAATATGTCTAATAAATCGAGCGTTTTGTGCCAAAAAGTTTATGAGAGAGTGATTATATCATATACGTCAGGTCGTTTATATTAATTATGAAATACAAAAATACGAAGAGAAGAAATCGTCACATTATTTTGTAAAAAAAAAAAATTGTACAAAATTTGGAATATTTAATATTTTTCTGATATAAAATAAAATTGAACAATTTTTTTTTTACTCTTCTAGAAAAAGAAGGCTTATAATGAGTTGTCAGGATCTGATTGGTAAGGTGATATACAGACAGGAAAGCGCACTGTAGCTGCACGGAGTCACCGTTGTCAGCGACACATTGACATTTGGTTGCGAACACAACAATGGAGAAGAAGCAAGCTTATACGTAGTTCACGGATCGATCTACTGCTTTTCGCTTTCCTCTTCTTCGTCTCCAAACCCTTATTTCGTCTCCACATTGATTCAACGCATCGCCAGGTACTTCATTCCTCATTCTTCACATTTTCAAATACATTTCTCTGTGTTCCTCGCTTTGATTTTGATTTTCCGAAATCAGTGATCAAGAGAACGGAAGATTGGTAGAGAATTCAATTCCGTTTTTGTTTTGTTTTGTTTTTCATTTTGAATTTAGGCTGTTGAATCGTTTTGCCGGAAGTGAGAAATGGATTTCACTTGAGCAGTTGTGGAGTTGAATTATAGGTTTAATTTTGTAATATTCAATTGCTTTACTGCATTTTCCAGCCAAGCATAGTAGGAAATGCAAAATTAAGGAAATGGATAATGAATAGTACTATTATCATGGATGAATTATTTTTTATTTTTTTATAAATTAATTTAGTACTGATTTGGTATTTGAACTTGTTTTTTTTTTTTGTTTCTAGGTTATTAATGGTTGGCTAAGTGTTGGTATAGAATTTGACTAAAGGGATCATGGTAAAGCTTTTCACTCATCATTGATGTCCTGTTGGTTCTTTGTACTTGTGATAAGGGAATGACCATTCATTATTCCTGTTCAGGATATCCTAATTGGAGTATTCAGGCCTCCTTGTAACATTTCAATCTCATTTGCCGATGGAAGAACTCGCAAACAGGTATCTGCCTAATTGTCTAAGTTGTCATCACTAGTTATTATTTTTGCCACTGTTTGTCATCTCTTATTACTAAGGATGAATCAGGTCGCACTTCATGTACAAACATTGTCATGATAGTGCGTCTAAAGATTTCTCATTTATCTTTTATTTGCAATTATTAATAGATCTTCCAGATCAGGTTGGTTGCTACTTGCTATCTCCTTAAATAAAGTTTAGAGAAATTTCAATACTTTTCTTGTCTGGGAGTTCCAAAGGCATCTTATCTGGAGCTTACTATGTCTAAAATCGATGTTTATACAGGTTCCACTAAAGAAGGAAAATGGTCAAACTGCTAAGGTTCCTCTCTTCCAAAATCAAGAGAATGTTACTGGGGAGGTATGACATTATTGCCTATTGCCTTTCTCAAGCTTATATATATTTACCTAAAATCCTTGTGTATCACTTTTGAACCACTGCTGTACAACAGGAGTTTTATTTTTGTATTGTTGTGTTCAGGTAGTCATAGAGCCAGTACAAGGGAAGAAGGTTGAACATATTGGTATCAAAATTGAGCTCCTTGGTCAGATAGGTGAGCTTCACTTGCTTTAAAATTTTCATTTACGTCTATGGTAAGGAGAAGAGCTTTAGTGCTGGATCAGATGGCGTGAGTGTATGAATCATTTGGCATTGTTTTAGTTTATGTGTCCCTGTCTAGGCTGTACAAGCAGACGTTATAGTTGATTACATTCTAATGAAATCCCTAGACTAGAAAGAAAGAAGAGAGGATAGGAGAGGAGAAAGTTTTAGGAACTACTGATATGTTTTGCTTAGTTCTACTATTGCTTCCATGTTGTTTTAAATTAATATTAATGTGGTTTTGTTGATTGTTAATTTAATACTTGCTTCCTCAAGCCTGAGAATAAATATTGTTCAGTGCCCGCTTGTTTTAAACACAGTAGAATGAGATAGAGTAGGTCTTTGTGTGACAACAGAAAAACAGTACTTGTGAACTTCAACATAGGACTAACCAGAGCCAGTTCATGGAAGTCACCTCCACAGTAAAAACTCTTGTGAACTTCCAATCATCCAAATAATGACCACATGCTACTGAAAAAGAAGGGTCAACTGGATTAGGTGGAGTGTTGGAGCACTAGCCCACATTAGTTGAACACCAGATCTAGTTCTGATTCATATTCCTATTGGACCACACCACCTAACTAACTAGTTGTGCTTCATTTACTACTTGAATCACATCACTAACATTAACCTGGTACTGAAGTGAGAGATCCCAAGTTCACAGCCCCTTGTTTACTCCCCATAAAAACGTAAAGGGTCAACCCAATCTGAATAGAGCGGAGTTTGCTAATTTAGAGTACAAGAGTGCTAGCCCTGGACAATTCTAACTTGAACGTATCAAAGAGGGCAACAGCTTTGGAGAACATATAAGAAATGAATGTGCATTCTTCTCATGGCAAAGTTATCTTTACTATAATTGGACTTCTCCCTCTCTACAAACTGATTTTCATTTCTTTTCTAGCACAAATACCTGCTCTCAAATTGTTATCTTTTCTCTACTATGTAAAACTGATCTTAGAAAAAGTAAAGAAGCAAAAACAGCATAAACTTTGTGTGGTAACTGCATATGTTCTTCAAGTTATAATATCGAAGTGAAGATTTTCCCTAACTTATCTTAAATCATTGCCCTGGTTGAACTTTTTATTTTTCACTTTTAAGAGGTATTGATTTTATTATATTATTTACTTTGGAGGTCTATTTCCTTACTGTATATGGTTTCACTTTTTGAGGCATTTCTTTTTTCTATTCTTCACAGAGCTATATTTGGACAGAGGCAACTTTTATGATTTCACATCTCTAGGTGAGTCCATCTGCCTTCATTTTTATTTTAGAACACTAGTCGAGAAATTTGATTTTCCTTATCATTTGTGTTACTAGCTGACCACTTGTAACAATTTATATGTACCATATGTTTGTTTTCGTTGTTCTGATTTTGTATGAGCTCTTATTCCTGGTATTCTTTGTGCAGTACGGGAACTTGATATTCCTGGTGAATTATATGAAAAGAAATCGTATCCCTTTGAATTTTCTAGTGTCGAGATGCCTTATGAGTCATACAGCGGAGTCAATGTAAGGCTTAGGTATGTTATCATTAATTACCCAGTAATTGGACATGTTATAAGGTCTTTGTTGCATTTTTCTATCTGCATTAGTCATTATCTCTGTGCTTTGTGTGACAAGATTGAGACTGATTCTTCTTGCTTTTGGTGGTTTGCTTTTCCCTATTATGTTTTGTCCCAAATAAGATGCTATTTTAACCAAACACACTTGTTAAGTATATGCATTATGCAATTAATGCATTGGATCCAGTTTTCTTTTTTCTTTTCAGTGAGTCACCCTTATTAAGGGCAATATCCTTACTAATAGCAATAGTTTTGTCATTAAATGCTAATGTCAGAAACTAAAGTCTTATGTTTTGACTTAAAGAAGATGACATTGTTTTGGGGGGCAGACATAAAGTACAACCAGACATCCAATTCAGGGGGGAGGGAGTACATATTATGGGACATGATTTGTAGAGTCGTGGGCATTCTCATCATCTATCTTCATGCTTTCACATAAGAAACAGAAGAAGCTGTGGGTGGAGATCTAAGATGATTATAACCTAGTTGATGTTTGGTTCTATTGGTGTGATTAGTTTTAGTGTGTGTACCATATTTTCTTTGAATGATGAAGATGTGTGAGATTTCAAAATAGAGTATAAATGTAAATCAATTTGAAAAAAGATTTGAAGTACAAATTGAACTCATAACTCAACCTGTTTTCCTCCAAACCTGCAGGTATATTTTGAAAGTGACAATTAGCCGCTATTATGTCAGCAACATTGTGGAGTGCCAAGATTTTGTGGTAATACCTCGATAAATAATGTGCTAAATCATTGTGTAGTGACTGGCTCTGCCTGGTCAGGAAGCAAAGATGTTATTTTTATCTATTTTTTTACTTTTTTGTGGTTTGATATTTTGCATTTTAATATATCAAACATTGCAGTCTTACTGAAATAATGCATTTTGTAGAACCCTTTTTTTTTATATATTGTGCCCTACACCTATTAGGTTAAACTTTTGGAGTTCAGTTTAACATGGCATTAGAGCTGATTTTGTTAGGCCTAGTGACCCGTCTATCATATCCTCTGTTACCAGAAAACTATAAATAGCAATAGTATAGGTAGCGTTCTCCAGAGGAAAACAAAGTTTTTTTCTTGAATATATGTTATGGATCAAAGAATTTATGGAATTTGAACTTTGAATTTAACTATGTTATTACTAATAGTTTTTTTGTTGATTATTTAATATCTCATTAAATTTATTTTACTAAATAAATATTTCACTTTTCGAACAAACGTTCGAAAGAAGCCTACCCTAACGTTCCAAACTCTAAAATACTAGCGTTCCGCGTTCCCGTTTCCGTTCCACGTACCGAAACGTTCTGCGATCTAGGTAACTTAGATCATATCTGTACTCTGTACTTATCAGCTTAGCATTTGGGTTGGAAAGAAATCCATCTATAGTCATGTGAATGAATGACTAACATTCTGGTTTCAGATGGTTTTTTCTTCATTACCAGCACGGGCTATATAGCTGTACAGGTTTTATGTCTGTTGATCTCCTTGAAAATATGCCTTTCTTTTCCTTTCTGCATCAGGTTCGCAACTACACCCCTCTCCCATCAATCAATAACAGTATTAAGGTGAGAAGCTACATCCTCTCTTGATGCCTGGATAGCTCAATTTATTTTATTGTAGCTTCATTTGGTCTAAATTTTGTCATGGGTATGATCATTTGGTCTAAATTTTGTCATGTGTCCTCTTGGTTTCTTTTGTACATTTCTTACACATAAAAGAGTAACTTTTTTTGAGCACTTTTTGATGTCCATTTTTTTATTAATAACTTTTAACGACTCCATTAAACAACCCTCTGTCCCAAATGAGAGTCCACTTTCTCTCAAAAAAGTTGTCCCAAAACAAGTGCTCGCTTTACTTTTTAGAAAGTTAGTTATGCATGAATTACCAATCATATCCCTAAGATAAGCTGGTAAGAACCAGTTGAGTTTGTTACTCTAAAAATGTTCATGGGAGTATATAGGAGAAAGTAGAACACTAATAACCTTATCCTTTATTCTTGCAACACACAAAAATGGACACTCATTTTGGGATGGTGAGAATAACATATTTCTGCCAATTGTATTGAAAATTATAAGACCTCTAGCATTGCATGCTGGGTAATTAACTAGTCTTAAGTCTCTGATCATTTGGCGTTGAGTTCTGCAATTCGTTAGGAGAACACATGCCTTTGTTCACCATCTTTTCATGATTTGGTTGTTAAATCTGTTTTCCACACTCCATAAGAGAAGTATTATATTTCATATTTTCATGTTAGTGCTGTAACTTATATTGATGCTTCAAGTAGATGGAAGTCGGAATCGAGGATTGCTTACACATAGAGTTTGAATACAACAAAAGCAAGTAAGCCTCATGCCAAAATGGTCAGCTTGGTGTAAAATTCATGCTAAGTTTCCTACATTTAATTGGAGAGAGTTTCATATATTCTGAAGGAGTTCAACATGTTCAGGTATCATCTAAAAGATGTCATCATCGGCAAAATATATTTTCTACTGGTGAGAATCAAGATAAAGAATATGGAGCTCGAGATCAGGCGTCGCGAATCAACTGGATCAGGATCTAACACATATGTTGAAACAGAGACCCTTGCAAAATTTGAGTTGATGGATGGTGCACCTGTCAGAGGTATTGAATTTCAGCATATCATAAATATTGTCAATTCTACCAAAAAATAATATTGTCAATTTGTTTCCCAACATTTCATGTAGGCTTTGTCAGCTTTGTAATGCAAGAAACCAAAACTGTTAAGATTAGTGTTGCAAGGATTCATATTTTCATCTGTACATTTCACTGGGAAAGATTGGATATATAGAGTAAACCTTAATTTATTTATATATATATATATTTGTGCAGGAGAATCAATTCCAGTGAGGCTGTTCCTGAGTCCATACGAACTGACGCCAACATATCGCAACATCAACAACAAGTTCAGTGTGAAATATTATTTGAATCTGGTCCTAGTGGATGAAGAGGATCGTCGGTACTTCAAGCAGCAAGAGATCACAATGTACCGGCTTCTTGAAACTGCTAATTGAATGCTGTGTTGGGGCCAGACTTGAAAGATTTTACATGCATGAGAACAACAAGCATTACAATGCACTATGGAACCATCTGGTATAGCTCTCCAATCTTTTGACAATACAAAAGTACAGTGCCTATCTTGGACAGCTTTAGTTTGCGAATAGATAGTTCAGTCTTTTTTTTTCTGAGATTGATCTGAGTTTTGATGCTGCTCTTGTATCTTAGTTGTTGATTACATTGTTTATTCTTTAATTTCATTTGATGCATTTTCCTCTTGGGTATTCATTGATAACAGTTCCGATTAAAAGTTGGTGAAATGGATCCAAATTCACTAGTGTCACAACTTCTGGTATACAATGTGCCAAGTGTTGTAAATGGCAATGATAGGCATGATATCACGGGCGATTCTGTAAGTTACGGTATAATCTTGGTAAAAGACTCGATTTATTCTCTGAACTTTCGTGTTTAGACACAATTTGGTTCTTAATTTTATTTTAGCCCAAAATAGTCCATGAGCTTTTGTGTTTCAACCTATTTGGTCCTGAACTTTCAAATATTGACCTAAAATGGTCATTTAAAAAAAAAAAAAATTACTAGTTGAGCCACACAAGAAGGGGTAGTTCTCTCCTTTAAACCCCACCCCACCCGACCAATGAGATTTCAAAAGTTCAAGAATCAAATTAGTTCAATATTTAAAGTTCATGGACTATTTTGAGTTTGAAAAAAAAATCAGGGACCAAATGAGGTTAAAATACGAAAGTTCATAGAGCATTTAGGGTTTAAAAAAGTTCATAGACCAAATTGGATTGAAACACTGGATATGGTCTTTCACCTATAATATGGGTTTGGGCTTAAACTTCAAACACAGATTATATGGGGCTTCACTGGTGCCCTAAATCTTTGGTACCATACCCACTACTACTATTACTAGAACCACATGATCTGATGGGCACAAACCAATAAGCAGAAGCATCTAACATGACAGAAACTCTTGCTATTTGCTATAGGTAACTACCATTTTGAATAAACTTTAGTATTGCATTGCAAGCAAAGAGCCAAAAACTCTTTTCAGATTTCACTGCTGCTGTATCTTGTTTTTCCCACTCCCCCTCTATTTAAGGGAGTTTTTTGTACTTTGTTCTTACATTTTGAATAAAGTACTCTTGCCGATCAAAAAAAAAAAAAAAAAATTTGCATCAAGATGATAAAAGCCAATGTCTCTGTTTCATTGGAAAGAAGTGGAAGTGGAACCCACCATACATTGAGTTCCAACAACAACAAAAATGGTGATTTTCAGATGTGACCCTGAATTTCACACACAAAAAAATACATTGCCCATTAGCAACTGCATTACTTCTTTAACCTGGGTTTGAAGATATTGGCCTTGAAGTACCTAAGCTCCTTGATACTTTCTCTGATATCTTCCATGGCTCTGTGTTTATTCTGTTTCGTAGGGGCTTTCCGATTAACTGTATCACCAATCATTACTTTAGGATCTCATAATACGCATAAGTGCTAATGTTTATCTTTAGGCCTCCAGGGAGATGAAATATTACTATGAACCTTTACATGTTAATGAATTTCAGGAGTGTGTGCATAAAATTAAGGGATAATTACGGAGTACTGCCCATCATTGATGTCCCAGACTAAACTTTTCGATTTTTACATTTACTACTCACCTCTGATGTCCCAAAACACATACTACACTTTTCGATTTCCATGGCATTTTACTGCCCACCTATAAATATAATGTCCCAAAACAAATAACTACACTTTTTATGTCCATAACATTTACACCCAATATGTTTTAACTTCATCCGTAAAACATGAATTTTAGTAAATGAATTCATTTTTTTTTTTTTCATTGTGTCATAAATATCATACATGAATCCAAAATTTAATAGGAAAATCGGAAATATGAATTGAAATTAGAATTGTGTTTGAGTTATTTTTTTAGATTGTAAGAGTATTTTGAGAATTTAGTAAAAAAATGTCATGAGCAAAGTACATAATGAGAGATAATAAATTTTTCCGGTTGATGATTTAAGGATAAAGTGAAAACATAAAGGATGTAAATGATATAGAAAAAAAAAATAACATGGCGAGTAGTAAAATGTTATGGAATCGAAAAATGTAGTCATCTGTTTTGGGGAATCATAGATGTGCAATAAAATGTCATGGAAATCGAAAAGTGTAATCATGTGTTTTGAAACATCATATGTGGGTAGTAATCTACAATCAACCCTAAAATCAACCCAAATCTAAATTAGTAAATAAAAATATATTTTTTTCTTTCTCAAATGATATTCTTTTCTTTTTGCATACCTACCAACTATAGTTAAAAACTTCTATAGTTATGGAACATCTATGATACCAGCAAATGCATACAATGTATGGCAGTTTGTATACTGTAGTTCATAATTTACATTATAATGTGATGTTTTACCTTGAGGATACCAGCGACAGCACAGAGCTTTAACGCTGCTAACATCAACAAGTACATGAGGGAAAAGGCCAGCCAATTCTGGCATGTATTTCTGCAAAAGAAAGGCTAGTCAGGTTTAATGGAACTGAGGAACAACAGATGTAGCAAGTGCCATACCATCTTATTCTATGTTTGAATTTCGTATTGATCAATGGTTTTGCATTTCCCCAATAATAGGTGGGTGGATAAGATATACGCAAGACATTACTGGACATTCTCTTAGATATTCAAGACTTCAAGATACACAAAAGCTTTACGAATCAAAATACCAACCTCCTTTTTTTAATATTTAAGCCATAAATAAATAGTAATATTATTGTTTACACATCAGTGCATTAACAAAAATTTACAGGTAGGTGTTAGTTCAATTCTAAACAGGATTGTTATAGATGCCAAATTTCAAAATTTCAAAGTACCGCAGAACATATTGTACGGAGCATGCCAGATAATTCAAAAGCACTTTTGATTTCTCAAAGACTAAATACTAAACACATACCATACCTTCAAGAATTGATAATCAACATAAACTGAATTTCCTGCTAAAAGAGGTGTATATGTACCAACATTGCTCTTCACAAATTCTATAACCTGCAAAATTCAGTCATATGATCAATAATATTAATGATAGAAATGGAAATTAAGTAATCAACTAGAGATTTGAAGTTGCATTACTACGAAACTAGAAGACCATTAGCTATTCCTCAAAAACCATACATTCAAGCTCATTTTCTTAACTGTTAAAAATGTACAAGAACGCCCATATTAAGAACCGAGTGATGGATAAACAGTTTAAGCCTGATACTGTCTTTGATAAACAGTTCAAGAGCTATTCATCAAAATGGGGTGTTCATCAAAATGCAACAATCTTGTGAGGGGAAAAACTGAGTCTACTCTTGTGGAGAGTCATCACTCGTCATTATAGAACAAAGGTGCAAACTGATTTTCAGCCTTATCCTTAAGATAATTACAGATTTGTAACCTATAAAACAACTAATTCTACTATATTCTTAGAAAGTAAATATTTACATATCATAAACATTTATTTTACTGCATAAACTCATTGTCAAACTAATCACTTATTTAACTTGCTCCTGACAAGCTCTGACCAGCTATAGTGACATACATTTGTATATAATAACAAAAAGAGTAAAAATGGCCATTTCAATTTAAAAGTTATGATAAAACCTGTTTTCAATTGGGCCATCACAAAATGCTAGCAAATTACATAAATGGTATGCAGGTCAGTCGCAAATAGGTTGCAAGGGATGTCTTTCTTAATGAAAAAAAGAAAGAAAAAAAATCACTTAAGCCTACAAATACAATTCCTAAGCATGCAATTTTATTGTAGGTTTAAACATGGTAAAAGCTCAAAAGGAAAGTGTAATACTTAGCAAAGATCTTACAAACCTGCTTTTCTGCTTCTCTTTCACTAATTGTACTCTGCAGCACCCTTTCTGTCAATCCTATATTAACCATAAACTGTTAATCACAGAAATGCACTCACATTCATATGGCAATTGAAGATATAACATTGTACCATAATTCCACTAAGCTACTTACCACTAGCTGCATGATGACTTTGGCACCATGCTCCCATCCCCTCTAAACACTCTTTTGTTTGATGAATAACCAAATCAGGACCCTAAAAGAGGACATTTCTCTAGTCATGACTAAAATAGGATCACCAGTTGTGCAATAATATTCATGGGCCAAATGACATAGGTCCAATTGACACAGCAAAATTAGCAATACTCAAGCACTTCATATACGCACACTTCAGTTTTCGTAGAACCCATTCTTTTTTTTAGAAACTTTGTTGCTCCAAATGCAACACATGAAAATAACAAAGCAAATCATATATTGACACTCCACTTTGTAAATATTTGATAAACTTCCATCACAAAATCATACACTTCTTATTAACTTCCCACTCCAAACCTGAGCATGAGACTCCCATGAAAAACAAAAAACAAAATTAAAAAAAAAAAAAAACAAAACAAAAAAAAAAAAAAATATGACTCCCACAAAACTCACCTTTTCGGTTAATGTGATAAAAGAAACATCCATTTCAGTTTAAGATCAGAAAATCATGTTGAAGACATTGCCAAACACTAACAAACTAAATTACAAGACGAAAAGCCCATGAAAGATTAAAAAATATGCAATAAGTAGAGAGCATTGTCAAGAAGATAACTGTTGCAACCTATTGTTATCTTCTTGACAAGCACAAGCATAAAGAAAAAGATTAAATACCTCCACTGTCTTGGTCAAATTGCCATCTGTAATTATACAAGCAATCTCCAGAATCCTCTCAACTTCAACATCCAAACCTGCAGAGCAGCACAAATGAAAGAGCAAGAGAATAGACTTATGGCCATAGTAACAAAAGGCATGAGCTCCATGCCAAGAAATAACATTCGTTTCTGTAAAAAGACACAAGAGCTCCATGCCAAGAAATAACATTCAAAATCTACACCTCACCAATCAGATTAATAAATCTCAACATCCACAATTAATCCTATTATATAATACACCCCACCAAAAATAAAAGGTCATAATAAAAATCTTCGGCATTTAGAAACTTTCATTCTTTCATCACTATTCTTTGTCCTAAGTTCAGTCATCAGTGGTTATAAAACACAAAACCAATCGGATAAACAATATACAAAAGCTAAGAAAACCTAACAGCTATTATGTACATTTTAAAAATAATGAGAGTAAATTTACCAGACATTTCCAAATCAATCCACACAAGAGGCAAGTGTAACTTGGACTCTGCTGATGTCCCTGAGCTAAAGCTGTCAAGTTTCTGTAACAGCTTCTTCTCTTTCTCATCTGCAAAATTCCAGTAATAGCAAGCAGTTACTTCAATCCAAAGCCAACACATATACACAAAACCATCAAATATCACAAAAGTTAAACTTAAAACTAAACACTGAGCAGTCATTATCGCTTCAATACCAGCTGTTTGTAAGCAAAGAAAGAGAAAAGCGGAAAATGAAACCCTAACTCCCAAACCCTAACAACCAGCGAGGATCAAGAAACAAGAATTAAACTTCTGGCACAAACCTATAGCGGTAGAGGAAGTGGAAGCGGAATCATCTTGTAAACGATCATCACCGGCGTCGAGCTCCAGCACAGAAAACGCATTGGCTAGATTGTCCATGTCGAGAGAATCGTCAATTTGGCGCAATTTCGGAACTGGTTCGACTTTCAAAGGAGGGGTGGTGGTCTGGTTGGTAGAGAGTGGTTGCTGCAATTGGGGCGGGTTGGGGTCAGAGACGAAACGGGTGGGCTT
>JAYMTH010002486.1:0-12514 GCA_036897465.1 Pelargonium australe
TTATTTATTATTTATTATTTTTACTGTCTGTTATTACTATAGTAAGATTTTTTTTGTTTTAGTTCTTGTTTATGGAAAAAGCTTTGTAATTTCTGAACTAGATTTTGTCATGTGTGGTTCAGGAAATACAGGATATTCATATAGTTGGACATCTATCTTCCTTTTCACACAACTTGCACTTCATAACCTATAAAGAGTACAAAAATGAAGTAATGTGACTTTTGGAGAAATATATGGAAAAGACAGAGGATGCTACCTGATTACAAATTGTCATATAGTATATGGTTCTTTGGGTATACTAACCATGCAAATTGTTCAAGAAGTTGCGGTGGATTCATGTATTTGTTATGGTGAAACATATTTTTTGTTTCTGACCTTGTGATCTTACTTTAATCTGAATGAAACTCACACTTAGATCTTTGTGTTAAAGAAATACAAATTTAGATATGATTTTATATGACTTGGTCTTACATGGTAAATAGTTTGCTTCAATTTCATAATGATAAAACTACTGAATCAGGTCATTATTCACACTGTATTTACCTTAAAATTTCATTTAATTGGTAATATGGTCTCATTGTGCCCTGAATAAAGTTCTTTGGCATGCAGGTAAAGCAGTTTCTAAGTTCTGTGCTAAGTATCTGCATCAACAGGTGCTTAATTGTGAAGAATATTGAGCAGGAGATATAGGCACATCTGCACAGAAAGCTTTTCTCAGGTAAGTTAATTGGTTGGTTTTGTATATTTTTCAAATAATTTAGATGGAACATTTTTGTCATAGTTCAAGCATGAGGTGGCTAAGTCTTTCACCTGCAGATTAGATGTTTCAGTTCACTTGGGAATCTCAAACCAAGCTGTGGCTTTATAACTGGCCACCATTGCTACTTATTATTATGTTAATTTCCTTGAAGTATGTCATGTTTAGCTAGTGTCCTTAGATTTAGTGATGGATTGGAAAACACGGAAAGATAATGATATTTTTGCTATCTTCATACTTTTTTTAATGAGTTATCTTTTTAAACTATTGCTAGAAGAAAGCTGTAGTTTGGTGGTGAAAGTTGGACTCTGTTGAACATCAATTATTTTCCATCATTTTTCGTTTTCCAAATTACTATTATATCTGCTAGTTCAGAATGGATGAAATGATGCGTGGACAAAGGGGGTGGCGAGAATTATCCGTATTGGGAGATAAAATAGACAACTCATCTGGTAGGATAGAAGGGATTACATCTACAAAGAATGGAGGTCAAAACCTTATTGATGATTGGCCTTCTGAAGAGGTATGTTATTTCAGCAAATAGTTTTACTTTTATTTATGTAAAGTGTGGTACATCATGCATATATGCTCTTTGAAAATGTGTACACGAGGGTAAATTTGAGAGGCATTTCGGTTTTCTGGTTGCTTGGAATGTTAACACACTTGTAAGGGCGGGTAAATTTTAGTGCCTTGCTGTAAGTTGAAGCTGATAGAAATGGTGTTTTGATGCTCCCTCTGCCCCTTTTTTTGTTTTTTTTTTTCCTTTCAAGTCTGGTGCCACATTTTTCAGTCAAAGTTTAATACAATGCATCTTCTCTTTCTGAAAGTATAATCCTTAAGCTGGTTGTGATTAATTTGAAATATATCTTTTATATTTTGACGGATTGTAACAGAACAGGATTTTCTCTTTTGCACGCTAGGGACCTCACTCTGATTTTCCTGGACCAACTTCTGGAAGCACTGCTTGCGTTGCAATCATCCGAAACAACCAACTTGTTGTTGCAAATGCTGGTGATTCTCGGTGTGTGATATCAAGGAAGGGTCAGGTAATCTTGCTTTAATTAAAATCAACGTGTATACATCTTATCAGTTTGAATTGTTTCTGAATTTTTTATTTGATGCATGTAGATAGTCCTATAGCAGTTCAATCTGAGATTTAAATTCTACATGGATAATCATATACTGAACTGTTTCTAGCGGATCAGAAGAAATGTAGATAGTTTTACAAAGAAAAAAAAAAACATCAGTGATTTTCCAATGAATGGTTAATCTGTTCTTAAGTATTAGAGGAGCAAAACATTATCTTAACAATATATAAATTTTAATCACATGTCCTAAGTTTGGAGTATTTGGGTTCCTTTATACATATCTTCTTTTTAATTTTGTAGTGAAGAGTAATTTAGTTGGAAGTAAAGGAACACCTTTTATGCTGGCATGAAACCGTTAGTGAATGCTGTGCAGATGATTTCAGAAAAAAACAAATATTTTTGTGGGCGTATGAAAGAAGGCTCTATGGCTCTATTTGCACATTCCTGTCGGCTCAACCATTTGTTCTGCCCGTTTATATTTTCATGTCTGCAAAAGAACCAGCCACATTTCAGATACTAATTTGTGAGGTTATCCTGATTTTCTGTGATATTATATGGAGCTGTCTCCATTTTTCTTTCTTTTCTACTTGTTATATTCTAGGAGAGCCGCGTATCATATATGTTACGTCAACTCAATCTTCTGTTTGTCTTTGGGACTTCAATAATTTATCAATATCAAGGTTTTTGATTTTTAAACTTATGTAGTCGATACTGCTCCAATACTCCACTGTGGTCATGTAACATATTGCCATATAAAAAGGCTTGTTCTTTTTAGCAATATTGTAGCTCTTATTAGTTAAGAGTTGGAATTCTTTTCATGTGCATCTTTCTATGCAGGCATATAATTTGTCTAAAGATCACAAGCCTGACATTGAGGGTGAGAAAGAAAGGATACTAAGAGCTGGTGGTTTTATCCAAGTTGGACGGGTCAATGGAAGCTTAAATCTGTCAAGAGCTATTGGTACTTAGGATTTGATCTTAATTCCTAAGCATGAGCATTGGTTTTAAAATTCCAATTGTATTTGGATATGAATTTTAGTTTGTTGCAGGAGATGCTGAGTTCAAGCAGAACAAGTCTATGCCAGCTGAAAAGCAGATCGTTACCGCCAATCCTGACATAAAAACTGTACGTAGCATCTGATTTTTTTATGATGTATTGTGTGCTTTTGTTAGGGTCAGTTTTATTATACTCAATTTAAAACATTACATGCACCTAGGTTCCCCCTTGTAAGGGTGAATTCATGACTGTGTGGGAGGCGCATGAACATGGATTCGTGCGTGGTAATGACAATGTTTGTTGTGCTAGCCTGGCCTGGGAAGGATAGCGTTAAATGATAATTTTTTTTTTTCTTTTCATTTCTTTTCTTTTATTTCTTGAACAGGTTGAACTTTGCATTGACGACGAGTTTCTTGTTATAGCTTGTGATGGAATTTGGTAATTTACATAGTTCCCATTTTTTATATCATAATATTGATTATTATCTCAAAATTGTATTTGTGCGTGAGTATTTATCTCAAAATGTTAAGTATGAGATCATTAAAAGCAAACTCTTGAGTATCATTGAATATTCTAAGTTTCTTGCCAGCAAATAGCAGCTTATTACTACATCTCATAGTTCGAGGCCGGAATGAACTAGCTTCAAATCTTGTTGCCCTTAAGGTTGTGTTTGTATTATTGGAATTGAATCTAATGTTTGTGTAACAATAAAATTTCAAGTTATAAGATAAAGAGCTTTCATTTGAAATCTCACGTTTTTTTGAGTTTTCATAAATAAATGGTACCGCTTGTTTATAAATTTTTTTTAAAAAAAAAAAAAAAAAAAACTCACTTTATATGCCTTTTTTGAATCCTATCGGATTTGTGCATTTATGATACACAGCTACAACTTTAATGGTGCTTTGCACCTTGTTTTTTTTGTTTTTTTTTTTTCGTTGATAATTTGATGAAACTTGATTCTCTTTTCCTTTCTTCAATTAGGGATTGCATGTCCAGCCAACAACTCGTGGACTATGTGCGTACACGGTTAAAAGATGTAAGCTCTTAAGATCACTCCCTGAGTATTACCAATGTGCCATACTAAGTATATATCGGGAAATCTCACTTGCTATACAGGAAAGCAAACTTTCAGCAATCTGTGAGAAAGTTTTCGACAGGTGTTTGGCTCCATCAGCTGGTGGTGAAGGATGCGACAACATGACCATGATCTTGGTTCAATTCAAAAAACCTGTTAGTTCCGGTGCTTCTCAGGTGGAACAGCCTCCCTCTACCCAGAAACCTAATGAGATCAGTAGCACTTCCAGTGGCAACTGATCTGAAGTAGATTTGGCGGTTCAATTATTGTCCGGAAGATGAAGCTCTATGCTGAGCACAAGTAAGATCAATCTCGGTTTCGAATTTTCTTGATATTATTGTAAAGGGCAAATAAATTGCAGGCACGTACCTTATACTTAACTCCATTTGCAGATATCTCTCTATACCTTTTTCCACAGCTAAATCTTTGTACTTTCAATTTTTTATTCCATCAATTAGATTTAACTGCATTAATTTGATCCCTCTCATGTGCACAACACATGATCTATCATTTTTTCTTCGCGAAATACTCAATTTACCTTTACTATCACCATCAATTTCACATTGCCGGAATGAAAAATTGATTCGTGTAAAAAAAATAGGGAGTTGTGTGCAAATGGAGCTAAGATAAGGTATTTATCCGCAATTTAGCGTATTGTAAATGCTGAAGTTTTCATTGAGTTTATCTTATGAGGTCTGTATATGTTTTGTGTGAGAATTGGTATCTCTATAAATATGATGGTTTTGCCGATAGAACAGGCCAAACATAATGATTCTCCATTCATTCCCTTCTACTAAACAAAAATCAAAGATTACACATATGTATAGATGTATGTTGCATATTGTCTTTGAAGATTACACGAACTCGCAAAAATCGGAATTTGAAGTTGTGATTGGGAGATAGATACATCTTACAATGCGGGCCGCGGGCCTAAATGGACCGGGCCATGCACGTGTTTTTACCGAATTATTTTTTTCAATATTAATTAGTAGTGCGATAAGTTGAAATGGATGAAAAAATTGCAATACAAAAACACTTGAATTTTTGCCCAGACCGTTTTAGACTCGCAACCCAAATCCCCAGGTCTAGTGAGAGACGAGAGTAAAGCTCTTAATCCGGGCCGAACTTTCATGAGGTCGGGTCAGAAATGCATATCTCGAACTAGATGTAAAAGAAGCGGTTTTTCTTATCAGCGTCGGGATATCATACTCGAAAATGAGACTCGAACCCGAGAACTCATAGGAAATGCAAAGTGATATTAACTATTTGGTTCAACATGTATCGATAAAAGATAGCGGTTGAAAGTGGGATTATTTATTTTATGTATAAAATGTGTGGATTTGTGCAGAATTTGTCCAATTCAACCTCTATATTGATCAGAATAGATAATCAAACTATAAATATTTCAAATCAATTTTCAAAATCAAATTGCTAGTTACAACCGAAAGTGTATATTCACTTGTGTTAAAAGTGTATATCATACACCCGACTTTTTATAAATAAATGTTTAGTGATTAATTGTAAATTATCATTTCAATTAGTTTATTTAATATAAAAATATTGTGTAAATAAGTTAATTATAACAATACGTTCATTAGAGTGTTTATTAAAGACGTAACATCATCTCATTGACATGCTGCAATATTCTCTTTAAAAACATTTCTTACTAATGTATTTATCAATGTATACACAACAAATTTGGTATTAGACTAATTGCGTGACAATTCCTCCAAACAAGAGGAAGGTTTCAAATCAAATGTAACTATATATGCTCATTTCATTATGTAGCATAAATGATACACTTCAAAAATGCAAATATTCCTATCTGATTTGGTTAATTGATTTTTTTCTTCTTCTTCTTCTTTTAGAATTTACAATTTTCAATTATATTTGTCATCCACAGCTGGAGTTGAAGTTGGAGCATACACATTTTCTGGTTTCTAATCAATGTCTTTCACAGCATCCTGCACACCAAAACAGACCATTTCTGTTAAAAATATGCTCAACATAAGTATTCACCCAAAACAAATATAATAGAAATATATGCATCATCACACAGCAGAAAATACATAATCCAATCCAAAAGGGGAGCAAGTTGCGAGTTTTGGATCAGGTTTTACGTGACAAAATGTGTATGTTTGCCCGACCCTAAATTTGATGCAATCCAAATCCATTAAATTGTGGATTGGATTTCCGGTGTCCGTGGGTTCGGGAACAAATGGCCAGCTCTATATGATCTGGCTTTTAGAACTTGTGAATAAGTCACACAAACACGCTGCATACAATGTTGCAAGGTGAAAGACCTTATAGTTCCGAACTTTTAAAAAGTCAGTCAATGATTAAATCCCCAACCTTTAAAATATTGTAATAGTTTCTAAACTTTATTGGGGTCAATATAGTCTATACCAGAAGTTTGTTGGAAAACTCAAATGTTCATATACTATTTTGCCATTTTCAAAGTTCATATACTTTACCAGAAACTCGTCACTTACAATGTTATAAAGTGAAAAGATCTTATAGGTCAATGAACATTTAAGAAGTCAATGATTTTATCCCTAACCTTTAAAAAATAAAGTCTTTAAACTTGAAGTTTCGGGACCCATATAGTCTCTACCGGAAGTTAAGAGTTGAAAAACTCAAAAGTTCGGTACAGTTGAAAAACTCAAAAGTTCATAAACTATTTTGGCCCATATTTTTTATATTAAAGTTCAATGACAAAATTGGCAACTTTTTGACCCTCTGGAGTCTTCTTTTTTTCCTAGCTGTCTAGCTACAATAGTGAGAGTTCCAACATGTGGCTTGTGAAAGGAAATGTTAGGGACAAAATAGATTAATAATGAACGGACATGGATTACTTAAATGCAAAGCAACAGGGGCAATACCTTAGCAAGCCGTGTTACATAAGCAGCCGCCAATGCTGTAACTAATAGTCCTATCCCAAGTGTTATCAATTGACCGTTCCCTCCAGGTAAACCAACGTCAGATTCTTCTTGCTGTAACGTAAATAAGATGCAAAGGCAGCAATTACAGTCAGATGGAATTGACAGTATATCATCCTTCCTTAATACACGATCTTCATATCGAAGAAGCCATAGAAAACATATAGACATGTATTAATAATAATGAACTCAATCGTCCCCATGGGGACACCAACGGTCAAGCATTACAATACTCAGGTTGAAATCGTGAGTTTGAATCATATTGAAAAAGGTTGAGAACGGTTCGCACCAATTCATATCTCATAACAAAATCCATACATGAAGATTGTGAATCTAATTCCCATTCTCGTTCTTGATTCCTATTTCTTAACAAAATTATAATCCAAACACTACCCAAATGTTTAAACTAGATCTTTGCTTAGCGGCAAGAGTAACATTTAACCTCCTCTTTTTGAAACACATCACAATATGCTGCACTGGCTTTCTTAGATGAATTTCAGAGAAGAGATCGTAGTTCATATTTATTGAAAAGAAACGGCAAAATGAGATTGGAATAGAAGAATAAAAGTGAAGTTAAAATATTCAACGCGATACACTCGTAGGTTAGAAGGACTCACAAGAATTGCTCGCCCGAATGCACCAGCACTGACATAAGCCCATGATCCCGGAAGCATCCCCAACCAACTGCAAGACATGCAATCAATAAATTTGAATCAAAAGTGAAGCACGTTTGCTAGGGTTTTCTAATGAAGGTGAAGTTATTTATAACACAAGCTCCTCAATAGTCAAAACAAACATTGAGCTCGCTTATCATTGACAGGGTCAAAGCCTTTACCATCCTAGTATTCTAGTAAATAGTAAAGGTTACTTTGGCCGTAACAAATTCATAAATGATAAGCAAATGCGTAGAAACGATTTGAAATTACTAAGTAGAAGCATAATTGCATAAAAAATGGAAATAAATTTTCATTTAGTTAAACAAGAAGCTGACCTTCCCAATATGTATGGAATGAACTTCACGGAAGTCAATCCATACAAATAATTCCCTAGAGAAAATGGAAGCAAAGGGCTCAACCGAAGGAGAGTGACAACTCTAAATCCATTTTCACCAATTGCTTTGTCGATTGCAAGAAATTTTTTGTTTCCTTCAACAAGTTTAAGAATACGCTCACGAGCAAAGTATCTAGCTATTAAAAACGCTACACTTGCTGCAAGCTGGAAAAGGATAAAAGAACATTATAAAACAAAGTACTGATGGTTCATCATTTTGTCTTAATATTCTTGGAAGAAATGAACTCACTGTTCCACTGATAGAGACTATGACAGTCCCGATCAAAGGGCCAAAAAGTAGACCAGCCGACATGGTCAATGGAATGGCTGGAATCGCAAGAACCTTGTAAAATATAGAACAAGCAAATTCAGCTATAAAGGTTAAAATGGAGTCATGAAAGAAAACTCGGTGCAAATCCAGAGGAGATGATATAGAGCTTACTTCCAACCCGGCATAAACCGCAACAAACAAAGCATAACCAGCCGGGCCATAACCTGATCAGCAAAAAAGAACATTATGAGAAAGTCCCAAAACTTAACATTGAAATCAACATTTAAGAGAATAAATGAAATTGAGCTCCAAATTTTCTAAAAGATAAAAATCCATCGTGCATTCGGAAATGTAATGTAATTTCCTTAACTAAAATCCCAATTCAAGCACTACAAAATACAACAACAACACTGAAAAACATTTGCTGACCACCACCTACATGGTCCAGCTGCTGGATTCCTTATGCAACACATTTTTTCATACTACATTCTAGGCTTCTAGCAGAAACATTACATGCTAATAGAAATCGCCATTAAGGAAACTGAATTACTGTAATTGACACATCCTTGGCAAACCTAAAAAAATTGACTTCACAAAATATATCAAAACTAGAAAAAGTTTCAATTTTTCTCAATAGTTTCATCACACTAAGCACAAATCATGACACCAACAAGCATACCCAAATGTAACTTCAAATAGGTAGTGAATTCTCACAGAACTACATTCAGCAAACCTAGAATTTCAACACAAATCCTACCACCAATTAGCAAACCCAAATGTAACTTCAAATGTCTAGTATCACAAAGCTACATTCGGCAAACTTAGAATTCCAACCCAAATCCTAACGCCAATGTGCAAACCCAAATGTCACTTCCATAGTTAGTGAATCCTCAGAAAACTACCCTTAGTGAACTTAAAATTCCAACACAAATCATTACAGCAATGAGCAACCCAAATGTAACTTCAAATGGGTAACTACACTCAGCAAACTTAAAATCCCAATACAAATCCTTACAGCAATGAGTAACTTCAAATGGGTAGTAAATTCTCACAAACTACATTCAGAAAACTAAGAATTCCAACACAAATCCTAACACCAGTGAGCAAACCCAAATGTAACTTCAAATGCATAGTCAAATCCTACAAACTACATTCAGCAAACTTGGAATGTAACTTCAAATGGGGAGTAAATTCCCACAAAACTACATTCAGCAAACACAGAATTCAACCCCAAATCATCGAAATACCAAATGGGTACTCTCAAGACACTCACCAAATTCGCATTCTTCGATACCCCTAATTCTAACCACAACCATTAAAAAACACAAAATGCTCAAAATTCAATCATTAAAAAAAAAAGAAAAAAAAGAGAGAGAGAGAGAGAGAGAAGGGAATAAGCAAAAATCTAACCTTCAATGAAATCAGAAAACTGAGTCAAAAAGACATTGATTTGATCCTTGTAGAGATACCCAACACCAGCGAAGCCACCAACAATGCCCAGCAACAAAACACCAGCCAAGATGGTACCCTTAATCGCATTATCGCCCTCCGATCCACCTCCGCCGCCATCGTCGCCGTCTCTCCCACTCTTGTCATCGTCGCCGCTCTTCGGGTTCGAGAACCACCGCAAGCTCTGCGGAGCACTGGTCTTCTGGAGGGTCCGTTGCAGCTTCTTCGCGGGTTTTATCGACGAGCACGGGGTGAGGAAGTGGGGTCGCTTGGTGGGTCTGAAGCCGAAGAGAAAAGAGGACGGAGGAGAGAATTTAGAGGAAGAAGAAGCTAGGCATGGCGGCTGTGGAGGTGGTGGTCTGAGGGAGAGGGTGAGGGTGCGCATGATAAGGAGGGGGAGGTGCGGAGGATAAGAGGAAGTAGTGGTAGTGGGTGGTGATGGTTTTGATGGAGGTGAGAGATTGAGAGAGTGTGATGAGCATGGTGTTAGTTCAGTTGTTGAATTGAAGATAGTGTGTTGTTTTGATGAGAATCACTAGTATTTTACTGGCCAAGAACTCCACAATATGAATCTATGAGACTCCATTGGGTATATACTATATACCATTTGGCCACCAATCTATGAGTTGCTCCAAGAGCTGGTAGTTCGGGTTTCGGGTTGGGTTGGTGTTGAATTTTTATTAAGATCGAGTTGAAAAAAATTTAACTTGATTTCGGTTTGAAAGAGGTGCGGGTTGCATTTATTAATTTTACATGTTAAATATGTGAATTGAGCGGTCTTGATTTTGAGTCGGTTTGAAAAAAACTTAAAACTTGATTGCTACTCAAAATAGGTGCAGGTTGCGGTTAATGAATTTTACTTGTAAAATGTAAGGACTCGTGTGGATGTATTCAACCTGGCCAACCCGAATGTTGATGGGATCGAATTTTGAGTCTTTATTACCAACTCTAGTAGCAACACTCGTATTACAGTTGACAAATGTGGATTTTGAGTCGGGTTGAAAATTCACAATATGAATGAGAAAAGTTGTGAGTATTACAAGTAAAATGTCTTGCCTGGATTTGCCCAACCAAATCTAAAAATTGATCGAATCCATTTTGTACAATTTACCCTCCAGAATGCGGGGTCAAATTTTGGGTGCCCACACGACTCCAACACAACCCACAAATGGTATAGATAGAGTTGGCAAGCTGTGAGCAAACGAGTCATGCTTGAACTTAGACAATATGTTTTAGGGATAATTACAAGTGGATTCCTTGTAATTGGCACATTTTGCAACTAATTATTATTTTTTAAAACTATTAATTACCTTGTACTTTTCATATACATTTTTTGTCCAATGAACCGTCAGTTAACACACAAAATGACCAAAATACAATTTGTCCCTAAAAACTATTTATTACCCCGTACTTTCAAATTTGTGTCAAATGTTATGGTTTTGTTGGATGAACAAATTTTGGATGAGTTGAATTTGTGTTGGATTTGCTAGTCAAATATAATGTTAGAGTTTGTGTTGGATGAAAAAAATTGGGTTTGTATTGGATTTCTGTTGGTTGAACAAAAAAATAAGTGAAGTTTTTGGGCGCCTTTTGAATTTTCCGGCGAAATTTTGAATTTTTTTATGAAACTTTGAATTTCCCGACGAACATTCATGAATTTTTTCTTGAATTTTCTTGTTGGTGCTGCAATTTTCTGGTCGAAGGCGCGTCGATGCATTGTAATTGTTTGGGTGGAGGGCTTGCTTCAGTCAGAGATGACAAATCTTTTGTGTTGTTTGAGTTTGCTTGGAGAAGAATGTTGGAATTTATTTATTATTAGTTTGTTTTCTATTTCCATGTTTTTTGCTAAGTTATGCTTAGTGGTTAGTTATTTTCATTTCAGTTTCATAGGAACAAGCCAGTTACAGAGCTAGTGATTAAATAGGTTAATTAGTGGGTATTAATTTGCTTGTAGCGGGGTTGTAAACAACCCACGTTCTCTCCTCTGTAAAGCCTATATAAAGGCTATGGCTTGATGCAAAGAATAAGCAGTTCACTTCTCCACAACATTGAGTTAATTTACTGATACTTGAAGCTAACAAAGAAGATTGAAGCTTGAAAAAGCAAGAGTCTCCTCCATTAAAGTTTTGTGGTTATTGTGTCTCTCTAACTCTCTACTTTTATTCTTCAAAATATGAAATTAGTCTAGACATTATTGAGAATGAGAATGGAAATAATGAGTTTCATTATTTGCTTATTTGATTTTTCTTCATCTATGTCTGGGTAAGTTTTTATTTATTTTTTATCAGCAAAAGTACCAATTATATTGATGAAGAGGTACATACACCCAAGAATTAAAAAATAACATGAATAAAATACATGAGAAACCAAAAGGGATTCGTGAGCACTCTTGAGGTAAACGAGAAAGTGGGTCTCGTTGAAGAGCGTGAGCATGAGCTTGAGGAACCCGAGAAGGTGGGTATCCGTTGAGGTTAGAGATCTCGAGAAGAGGGTGACCGTGCGATGGACACTGATGAGGCTGCCGGTGGAGAAAACGGGGGCTCGTCGCCGGAGATGAAATGGGTCCCAAAATCCAAAGATTTTGAGAGTTGAAGCTGAAGAAGACTGAGGCGGAGCACAGTGGCATAAACCGAGATGAAACCATTGAGGAGGAGGCGGCGGCTGAAGGGGTCGAGGCCTGCCGAGACGGGCTGGACGTTGACGGAGCCCGCACCGGAGAGGTCAACGGAGACCGGAGCACCGCGGTTGGAGCTGTGATGACAGACGCAACGACGGCGGATGAGGAGGCGGAAGCTGAGGATGAGGCCGAGGCGGCGGCGAAGCAAGAGACCTACGCCAGCCGAGGCACGGAGGATAGGCGGTGCACAGGAGCCACGACGGAGGCAAGC
>JAYMTH010002487.1:0-12512 GCA_036897465.1 Pelargonium australe
TTGTCGTGTGGACGCGGGAGAGGTTTATGGGAACCCCTTCCTTTTTTTTTTTTTTTTTTTTTTTTTAACTTTGCGGGTGAATCGAAGAGAGATAGATAGGTAGTCCGGCTTATTCCTGATTTTAATTCTGCGGGTGGACCGATAGGAGAAGATAGAGAAAGGCTAAGTGGGCTTAAAGAATATGAGAAGAGTTATATAAAAGACCCAAAGAAAGGACTAATGACGGCCTGTTCCTGAGTTTAGCTTTGTCGGTGGACCGATAGGAAAAGAGTTATATTAAAGAGCCAAAACAACCAATCGATTGGGAAAAATAGACGAATGAGAACATAATGGCCTATGACAAAACAATCGTTACAGCCACTAAGATATCTGAATTTTTGGATTTCTATCAATGATTTTTTTTTTCTTGTGCACATTTATTAGCCTTGCAGTTTCAACTTTCAAGATTATTTTTATTTCAGTACTTTCATATTTTAGGATTTCAGTTTAAAGAGATCTGTACCATTGTTTTCTCAGGCAAAGATTCATCCACTGCAAACGGCTGCTAGTCTGTCCAAAGAAAGCGGTGTGACACTGCACAGCTGCATTAAAGAGGTGGGATGTTGGGTCTGTCTGGAGTCTTTGCATGCTATGTTAGACATTTATATTTGTTAAACATTCATTCTTCATGGAACATATAGAGGAAAAATAACTGTAGGTTATTGAATATGCGGTTGAAGTTCGAGCTGAATGCAGTCGCTTCCCTGTTGAATGGTTGTTTCATTATCGGTGGTACAAAATGCCTGGGAAAGTTGATGGTAAGATACTTATGCACTTGTGATCATTTTGACTATGTAATTGATTTTACAGGTCATTGAAAAGGCAGTTGAGGTCGGGGCAGACAGTAGTCAATATCCTAGTGATTGGATTTATCATTCCCGTGAAAAGAAACCTGGGAAGGCTTTTGTTGATGGTTTGGCTTCCATCCTACGAGCTATCCTTTATGGCATTACGTCTAGTGGATAAATTTTTGCATGTTATGCTTGTCTGTCTGTTACTCTGTTTGTTATATTCCATGTTGGGTTCTGATATTTTTCTGATATAATCACATTAGCTTATGTTTTGATGCTTCCTCTCTCTATTCTTGAGCGTTCTTTCATGCATCATGTGCCTGTTCCACATACTACTCTAATTCTTTCTCCCATGCATCTCAAAGAACCTACAATCACTTGTGTCTGAGGCAAAAAAAATTTCACGTATCACAAAATTAATTCTACGCTAGGACTCATTGGACTGGTTGCTCAGTGTCGTTTCACTGGCCTGCGCCAATTTGACGTCTCAAGTAAGAGTTAAGACTGGTGAAACTTATGCCAGACAGTAGAGAAACCCATCTTTTCAGAAACTTCTGTCTCTAGTTTCCCCTGAAGGGAAAACTATATGCTCTCAAGGATAGAGTTTGTTGCTACTATTTGTCACTTGCCAAAGTCGTTCACATGTCGGTTCCAAGGATTTGTAATATTGGAAACAAGTTTTTTGTTTTCTCACTCTCTTTTTCGAGAAAATTATCTTTTCTGCTTTTTTGTTTTTAATACCTCACAATTCACATGAGATTATTAATGAGCTTCCTTGTATTTGCAGGTAAGAAAATCGATTTTATCACAGCTGGTGGCAGGGTATGTCAGTCATAAACAGCAACCCTTGTATTTTTCCTATAGTTCAAGTGAAATAATGAGCCTTATTTTGTGGTTTTAGACTTCAGCTTATGTGCCAGAATTGCAAAAGCTAACTGGAGCACAAGCTACACAAGCACAGGGCAAACCGAGAAAGCAAAGTTCTAAGGGGAAAAAAGGCGATGATAATGATGAAGATGGTGAAGTTGATGAGCCAGTGAATGAGGAAGAGGAAAATACCGATAGTGTGAAACCAAAGAAAGGGCCGAGCAGTAGAGGAGCAGGTAAGAAAGCTCCAAGGAAAAGAAAGTCCAAGGAAAGTGACGATGACGACCAAGTTGATCCCGCAAGTGAGGGAGAAGGAAACGATGAGGTTGCCAAACCAAAAATTACACTTAAGGCTGGAGGTGGAAGAAAGAATCCTTCTAGGGCGGGCAAGGTAAAGGAAAGAAGTGATCACGATAGTGATGATGCCGAAGGTGGTAACGAGAGCGAGGACGACAACGACGATGATGATCCGAAGAAAAAGAGGAAGATGGTCAAGACTAAAAAGACTTTTACGAAAAAGGTTGAGACTACTCAGAAAGCTCGACAGCCAAAGAAAGCGAAGTAGGTAGCTTTCAATGTGTACAACTTGACAAAATCCCATTCCGTATTTTGGAAGAACTCAAGATGGGGATATTTGGTTTTTCTGTGAGTAGTTTATAGTTTTTGGATGTGATATTGGATCAGAACCCAACCTAGTTTTGTATGTGGCTGCTTGTTTCAGAAATGCTCTAGGAATTGGTCCTTTTTGTCCTCACACATAACTGTTATTGGGGTATTTGCTGAATTGGTAGACATGTAATTTGCTAAAGCTTTTAATGCATCTGTTCTCAAGTTTTAAGCTCTAATCATCTTATTGGATCTACTGATGTATATATGTGTGTGTCTGAAATGATGACATTGCATATATATATATGCACTAAAATAGATTCTCCTGTATATGTCTGGTAGACTAAAAACACGAGTATTTCACAAAGATCGGGACAAGTAACGAGAAAAAGTTCGGATACCATTCGCCATAATTGCAGAAACAAATTTCTCATCTTTAAGGACCTAAACTTGAAACTTTTGTAACACAACTGGAGAGAGAGCTTCTGCACAATACCAACCTCAAATCTTGATTCATGTGATGAACTCAGAGAAAGTATCTCAAAGCTTCTATAACTTTTTCAGGCCTGTGTGTAAAGTACTGTGGTAAGAATTTGATTCAAAACAAAAGAAACAACATTACGGCGCAGCTGAATGATGAAAGGAAATAATTTACCAGTCCTCCTGTGGCATATGACCAGCACCTTCAATCAACTTAAGCTCGATGTTTGCGGGGTTTCCTTTTTTAAACTCTTCTGCTATGGACTGAGGCAGATACTTGTCTGATATTCCCCAAAGCACCAATATTGGTTTATCCCAACTGAACAGCAGAAGACAGAAAATAAACTGAACTTCGATACAAATACAATATAAGAGAGTTATATAAACTTCGGAAAGGTAAATTATTAGTCATTAAGTTTATGGGTAACATCATTCATTGATGTTGAAAGACATATGCTTATAACAAATACCATCCAGAAAACAAATAAGTTGTACCTTCCAGACGAAAAGCCACCTGCTATTTGGCTAGACAAGCTATTGAAATTAGCTTTTCTTGCAGCTTCAAGCAGTGCTGTGACGGCAAATAGATAGGTTAGAAATTAATAGACATAAGAAGGTTGTTTTTTTAGTATCTAATCAAAATCATGCATGAAACTATTAATTTCTATATCGACAATTGAAGGGAGCTTACTAATCATGCTTCTAGTGAACGTACATTTTCAGCCACCAACTAGACAAAAATGTCAAGCATGTGACTTTTTATTGAATGAACATTCACTTCAATAATGAAAAGTACTCTATTTCAGTAAGCCAAATGTGTCCTTTAATGAGATTATATGAAGGGTATATTGGATGAGGCGGAGGATGGTTAATCAAAATTGACAATGAGTTCAGTTTCTAAAGAATGTCTAAAATAGTTTTATTATACAAGCTTTTTGGGTCATGATATTGTAAAAAATAGATACGCGTTACGTACCAAATCCAGGTCCACTGCTTGACAAATACGGTAAACGATAGACATCAGCTTTCTCCAGCTTCAGGACATAACTGTGACAAAAATTTGTTCTTTTGTAAGAGCACATACACTTCACAAAAGAGTAGTCTTTTTCTAAAACAGTTCTTATGATCCTTCTTGACTAGATAGATAGTAAAGGGAAAATGTGAAAGGCGCGCTCAGTGAGATATCTCTAATGACATATGCATAAAAATAAAATCAGGGTGGTAATCGGTTTGACACCAATAGTGAGTCTATTCAGTAGCAGCAACAGTAAGTACAGTTTTCTTTTTAGCCAGGTCAAGGAGCTCTATCAAAACATTTGCCTGAATTTTTCGTAGAGAAGAAGAAGAAGTACCCAGTTGGATAGGCAGGTTCTATGTTGCACCATTCACATGGCATTGTAGAAACTAGACATTTAAAGTGGATGCTGATATGTTCCTCTATTTTTTAAATGCCCCAAATTTAAATAATGTAATAGGAAGACTTAATTATGATCATTATGAAAATATGCCCTTATTGATGTTGTACACAGTACACACTGATCTCTAAAATTTTATTTTCAGAAAATTATGGACGAACATTAAAGAAGCTGCCTAGAATACTTATTAGATGGATTATTTTGTGATTGCCTATCACATAATTTCTGCTAAACTTTTCTCTTTTTCCAAAGAGTTTGAACTTTGAAGCATGTGCTCATATTAAAATCTATGTAAACCAAAATTCATGAGTAAACATCAGCTGGTAGTATTCCTAAATCAGTTATCTAGCTTGCACACTTCATTCCAGAGTTCACACTAATAAACAGGACACACAATGGGTAGTTTCCATCAAGAAAAAGAGTTGCAACTGACGGAAGATGTTCCTAATTAGAACCAGAAGTCTAATCTAAAGAAGTGAAATACCAAAGACTAGACATAGCGTGGATACATACGCGCTACCTGCTTCAATAAAGCGCTCTGCCATAACCGCATTTTGGCAAGTGAATTCACCAAGCAGAGGAAATCTGAAAAAGAAAAGGATAACCAAAGAATACATATGGGTATGAACAAGCATAACCATAGAACGAACAGAAATGAAGCACTGACTGAATCACATACAACAGAAAAATTAAGGTGGCTTAAAGTAAAGATACGTGAGAGAAATAATCAATGGTGATCCAACTCCAATCCTTGAGAACGATCAACCTAATTATAACATCATTTGCATGTTATGCATTTGAGTAATGAGTATTACTAGAATTTAGAACCTAACCTTAGCTGTTGAAAAAGGCCAGGAATTGGGGATGAAGGTGTCAAAGGGCTATTAAGAATCACAAGCTTTGATATCTTGCTTGAATTTTTCAAGGCCCATGTCAATCCATATGAACCTACAAGAAACCCCTTCAAGGAGAATATAAGAAGTATATGTTAGACACGAGTATTCATGCTTATAAGATTTACAGATCTTACAGTGTAAGCAATTTATAGATGAAAATACATATTTATAATTAATACCACTTATATAGCTTTTGGTCTGCAAATGTGATCAAACCTGAGCAACAAGGAAAAAAGGAGTTCTGACTTCAAGAACTTCAAGCAACTTATCAAATTCTTCATGGAACTCTTTTTCTGTAACATTGATATGGTAAAATATCAGAAAGATTGGCTCTAGAGATCAATCTTTATATTATGGAATTATAAAGATTTCCTTAATAACAAATTAAGAAACCTGTGTAATCAAAACCATATCCAGGTTGTGGCTTGTCACTGAAACCGAATCCTATCCAATCAGGAGCGAGACAGTGGAATCCAGAATCCGACAACTACGTACCCACCAAACATGGAGAAGAAAGACTATTATTACATAATTGAATGTAGCAACCATCACTCAACGAGGAACACAGAAGGTAAAAAAAAAAAAAAAAACTACCCAAAATCCCTATGAACTATCCTGAATATATTAGGTACTTCAATTTGTGTGGCATTTTAGTACCAATAAAAGAGTGTTTCTGTGTGTAATGTAGTTCAATGAGTCGTTACAAGCAATAAAAAGTAAGGCCACCTTGCTGGTCCACCGACAAAAGCTTACTGATTCGGCAAAGTTATACACTTATAATGGTAGACTACTGGATTTTACAGGCTTCAATGATCTATTCCCCAGACCTTAGCAGAAAACATGCTATTTTTCAAAATATTATGCATGTATAATAAGTGAAGGAAATATAATGATTGCTAATGTTCCAGAAAAAATTATTCTATTATAGCATACACAAGAAAATCATCACACTCTACCTGAGACATAACAACTCGATAGCTATAAGATTGTGTTGGTGCTCCATGAAGGAAGACCACTGTTCCCCGTCTAGTCTTGGGGTCGCCTGCATGGCCAATGTTAATCAACAAATAATTATTTTACAAAGAAATGGACTAATTGTTGAAGTAGATAAAATTTTACCAGTTTCTCTCACAAACCATCTATGTTTCCCAGATTTGATACGCGAGCCATATTCCTTTCCTTTGTCTTCTATCCTCTAGTAGTTAATGAGAAACATGCACATACAATTATTTCCAAACTTTATCTTCACATCCTAAATTGACATTTTATGATATATAGTTGCAGCAGCATAATGACTCTCAATTATCAATGGCTAAAAAATCATATGATGAATCTGATAGGGAACACGCAATTATGACCTAAACATGTTTCACTTTCACATCAACATGCCTAAAACCTATATCCATGTGACTGATTTCAAATAAGGATACTATAAGATGTTATAGATGACAATGAACTGCCTAACACAATCTACACCAAGAAGAGCAAGTATTGGGTGTTCATTCTTTATTCTCAAATGAACAATGTAGAGGTATTTGTAAGACCGGAACAAGGAAATTGTCTTAAAAACAAAAGTGGCGGATATTGGTACCTTTCATAAAAGAACCTAATGACTCAAGATCTGTATCCAAACAAAACATTATTCAAATTTCAAACCTACATCAGTCAATTTCTCCAACGAGAAACAGTCATGGCTGCTGCTATACAGTACACATTTATGTTAATTCTACCATCAACATAATTTTTTTATAAGCTTCACCAAAAAAAAAAAAAAAAAAAAACTAAACAAATTACAAGTCTCAAAAAAAATTTAACAAATTGAAATATGAAAATTTAACAAACTCACAGGACCAGTCAAATGATGTCAAGAAAAATTAAATGGATGGGGTTTCAAATTTCAGAAGGAGATAAAAAAATTCCCTATAAAATTACTGAATGTCAGAGAGATAATGATGTGATGAGCAAAACAATAAGCAATTCAAGCACAATATCAGAAGTAGAAAATTAAACAGAAAGCTCAATTAAGTTCACGAAAAGTCGAAAATTAAATTAAAGGCAAAATTAAGCTGATGAGTGAGTGAGCTCACATAAAGCATCTGACCGACATTGCCGTCCTCGGCGGGGCTCTCCGGAAGCTGGATGGCGGTGCGGCTCGATTCATTGTCGGTGACGAAACCAAAAGGATTGAAGGATGGCTCGTCGTCGTCGACGTATAGATCTTTGCCTTGATTGTTCTCCTTAGCATTGATTCTGATTGTTCTTCTTCTTCTACCACTTGCAATTCCTCTCCGATCAGTGAACTTGATGCTGTGAATTGTAGTGGTAGTGATGATGGTGGTGCTGCAGAGTGGAAGCTTGAGACAAGGAGAGAGCAGAGTCGAAGCCATAGCTCTTTGCTCGAGAGAGAGAGATGGTGGAATGTTCGAATTGAACGTGCACCATTCTTCTTTTTGAGGCTAGAAAGAAAATTGGATGAATATAAGCTACACGTGGACATTTGGCCCCACATCTATTTTCTACGTGGAATTCAGTGATTGGATACTTTGGATTCTGTGTGCTTCTTACAAATTAGAATCTACATTTTTTTGGAGTGAAAATGTTTTTATTTTTCTATGAATTTCTGTGTGATCTTTTTTACGGTAGGATCCATGAATGCACATTTGAATTTAGAATTTTTTGGGGGTCAAATGACAAGAAATTAAAAATTAGGCTTGGTAGGCAAGCCGATAGATTGCCTAACTGCATACTCGTCCATCTTTCTACTTGCTACCCAACTAGTTCGCGCGAACAACATGAATGTACGAGTACCGAGTGAATCCTGCAAAATCATGCAAGCTAGATGATGATACACAAAATTATTGGACCTCTATAAGCGGCCCAATTCTATATATATTGAGCCCAAGAGCAGGCCCAACTCAGTTTATTAGCCCACTTTGTCCCAAGTTGATACATGCCAACAATCCGACCCGCAGACTCAAAACCAGTGCATAACCCAGTTTGGAATCCAACATCCGTGGCACGCTCGCATTCGTGGCACGCCAACCTTCGTGGCACACTCACATCTGTGGCACGCACACCTTAGTGGCACGCCAACCTTCGTGGCACGCTCACATCCGTGGCACGCTCACACTCGTGGCACGCTCACATCCGTGGCACGCTCACATTCGTGGCACGCCCACCTTCGTGGCACGCCAACTTGTCTGGATCACACATGTCCAGATTCAATGTATTTGGCTCCTAAATTCTCTCCACCAATCAGAGTCAAGGAGTTATCACTATAAATACCCCCTAGGGGTTGAGGTACAATTCAGACTCTCAAACATATTCACACACTTGTGAATTATTATCTGCTAAGCCGGATTCACTTACTCTCACACCGGAGGTGAATTCCCGTGCAACGCACGGGTTTTCACTTAACGTGTGTTCTTCCTTTTGTAGGAATCTTCGAGTGAATCGCTTGCTTAGATTCAAGAAAGCCGCTGGAAAACGACAACAAATGCGTTTCTACACCGACGAGGTCAAAGCATCACATCAGGTGCATAATGATATCTCACAACCATAGTATATAACATATATTGATCAAATAATTGCACCTGTGTGTTCTTAATTATATAATGAACATCACAAAAGAGTATGCGAAACTTACTGAGGCTCAAATCAGAATGTGGATCACAACTATATTGAGCTATGTAGTGCTTTAGTGTGTAAAATGACCATCGGTTTAAGCCTTCCGCGGGCATAACAATTTGGACATCTTCAGAGATTAACTGCTTAAAATCTTTATCTGGTGAGGCAATAACAACTCGACGTCCTCTTTGTAAGACTTGTCCTACAAGTGTAGCTACAACATCATCCGCTTCATGGCCTTCAACTTTTATCACCTGCAAAATTCTAATCTAATTAAGGATACTGATGAAATAATAATCCTATAGAGAAAATTTATCAACAACATAACATTATAATTTCTTCCCAAAAAAGTATTTGAAAAACTAAAGCTTATAATCAAAATGAAGAATAATCTACAGAATATGACAAATCTTTTTGTGTCATGAGAAATCATTCATTTCCGGGCTCCTAGTGTAAAACCCTCTAATAAAATTAGAATAAAAGTAACAAAAGAAAGAGGCCCCTCTTATGTTTCTCTAATTGAAATATTAAACTGAACAAAATGATATAGAAACAAAAGTATTTGGTTTTCACCAAAAAGGCTTGCATAATAGTGCTTGTCGAGAATAATCAAACTTCTGAAGAGAAAAAAAGGACAAAATTCACACCACCAGAACTGCTCAGATTAGACAGCCTCTTCAGCCTTGAGATTATGGGCCTGATTAGGTTAGAAGGGTGGTGTCGTCACAGAAACAAGCCCTAGTCCAGCTAGGTAGGAGAATGTGGAAACTAGGTTTGAGAGTCAAGAGAAAGATGATTTAAGAAAATCTGACATTGGCTATATAAGATTGTAGAACATTACATAAATGTTAATCATTTAAAATATCCTCAAAATAATTTATGTAATTTTCTTTTATGGTAGAGCTATTACACAGCAGTAACATTGTTGACTTGTAAGTTGTAACCTTAAGTCACGGGTGCAAGTAAGAGAAACAGTCCCTTTGCAAAAGGATAAATGGATGACCCTTCTCATACCCCATAATTGAGGGAGCCTCATTGGGTCGCCTAGTAGAGCTAGAAATTGAATAACTAAAAATTACTCACAGGCACATTGCATTTTCTAAGAACATCTGTTATTACAACATGAGATGATCCTCCAACATGACCCCTTCGAAATATTTGTCTTCTGAATTTCCTCCTATGAGCTTTATATGAAGGTAGTAATAGTCTGCGGTACTCATTACATTTGTCTCCATCAACAACCTGTAAGCCAATATTTTAGGTCAAAGGTGGATAAAAACATGCAATGCTCAAAATTAGGTAAAAGACATTTGATATATCAGAACTACCACAGTTTCAACCAGTATACAGGATAGTATCAATGTATGTATCATTACCACCTTCGTTCGCAATAATATAATTCTACAAATAAATCAGAAGCATATTGGATTCCAAGCCCAACCATTCCACTTTGGACATGCATGTTAGTTACTCTATCAGACCATGAATTACCCTGTGACAGAGGTCAGGCATATCAAAGAAAGAAAGAGGGAGCTATTTCTTGCTCACCACAAGATTCTAACATTCCTTTAAGACACTCCTTCCCACACTAAAGATGAGATAAATACAACTATTTTAAGAGTATTGTATTGCACCTGCACCATTCCATGACCAACCATCACACACACAAGTCAAGGTAACATAGGAAGGGCAGCCACAAGCTTATCAGGTATTGAGGATCACTAACCAAATGAGAAATAGCAAGTAATGACATGCATTCATCCTTTCAAAATATAGCAATCAAAAGTCATTCGCGCATCAGGTCACACCATCCAAGTAATGACTGCCAAAAAGTTCACTTTCCCAAGGATTTTACAATATATGGAAATGACTCGTTTTCTGAGATAATTCTTAGCACATAAAAAAAAGGAAGCACCAAACAATTGTGGCAACATATTTTCCGAGTGATGATGCAATTTTAGATTTCCCTTATCAGTTCTGATTAAATAAATAAAAATGTGAGATGATTATAGCCCATAAGCACTGTGAGGTGAAACTAAACACCATTAACTAGCATTTATGAAAGCAAGGCCACCTCAAACACCCAAATCATTAGTGAAGTTTGCCAGCTTGCAAGATCCCTCATTGAGTCAATCTCATAGTTAAAGTGAGCTTGTGACTTCCTCCTTGCAAGCCCAACCTAACACAAGGTAGTGGGTGGTTTCCCATGATCCTCCATTACAGCATCTAGGAACTTCCATAACCATGAGGACATGGAAGATGCATAAGTCCTCCATCAAGGCACGATCAGATCAATAACTTCATGACTAGGGGGAATATTTTGACTACCTGAATTCATCTTCTCTTATCTAATACAATTAATTAATTACACACTTGATTGTCAAAGGTGTATACTAGGCACACCATCCAACTGACCAAATCTCTTTAATCTTTATGATTTCAGGTAGTCGACCTTCCATCTTCCAACGTTCCAAATTGTAGTGTTTCTTGCACATCAAACTCGATACAAGTTTCATTTGGAGCGTAGAGAAACAAGTTTCAGTTGCACATTCCCAATTGCACACATCCAACAAGAATGGAAAACAAAACTCCACACAAGTTCAATCAAACACAAACCAAAATTTATCTACAACAGAGAGCACTGACCCATACAACTAAACCCTGAAATAAGCCAAACCCAAATGTGGAATTGATCAATATCCCATTCCCATTAGCACTTCATCCAACTAGGGTGAAAAACAGTACAGTACAGTACAAATTCAAGCCAAAATCACCAAAAAGTTCAGTGCTTTATAGTAGTATTCTTGAATAGCTTACAGCAATAACGGGGTCGCTGTGACTGACTTGGTCGAAGAAAAGAGAGATCCAATGAGCAAAAGAATGCAAGCTGCGTGTGCTTCCTGCATAGCAAATGGCATTAACGTCCAAAAAAAACACCCTTTTGTTTCTTGAAACCTTATCTTCAAGATTTGGCAACAAGTTCGCACCAATTGTTTTATGGTTACAAGACAGCACAGAAGAAGATGGTGAGGATGGAGGAGAGAAAACAGCAGAAATGTTCAATGTTTTGGATGTTGCTTTGGTTCTGGTGATGGGTTGGGCACACAGATGTGAAATGAAGAGAGACGAGGAAGGATTTGTAGAAGAAGTGATGGGTGCGTGGATGGCAAATGCAACTTCTACCATTTTCAGCATCAGAGCTCTCTGAAATTTGTTACGCTCTCTCAGTTCAACGGTTCTATAATATCTTGTAATGATTATTTATTTATGGGATATTCATTGAAAAGCACCTCCAAATTTTAGCATTTTGCAATGTACTATTCTAACCTTTTTAAAAAGGAAAGACACTTATTTTATTAATATGATAAAACAATACATAAGTGGGTTTTAAACGCTAAATTGGGCTGTTAGTGGCTTTGCTCTCTAGGGTTTCCTAGAAGGAGTATCAGTGTGTAAGTTTATTAGTGCTTCAGTTATCAGTCATCAGTCTTTTTGCGGCGGACGGGAGCAAGGCGGCGGGCAAGCGAGGTCGTGAACAGTGTGTTGGATAGGGTAGGCGTTTAGACGAAGGGGGCTGGGCAAATCAGAGGCCAAATGGCGGCGTGAACAGTGCCGCGGAGAGAAAAGCATTTGGGCGGTGCAGGCTGTGCAGATCGGCGTGTGCAGACCGGAGACAAAGCGGCGGAGATTTGAGAGAGTGGAGTTGGTGCGACAGAGCAAGTCAGAGGTTTTTTATGTTCGTGTGGTAGAAGTGATGGCGATACGTGAAGCCCTATCATGGATTAAAGATG
>JAYMTH010002488.1:0-12512 GCA_036897465.1 Pelargonium australe
TGCCTGTTTTATTATTTATTGTATGTTCCGATCTTTTTCGGACTGTCCATCGGATGTTGGATAACTTATGTTTGCTGATTTGATCTTATTTCCATTCAAAAAAAATTATATAATAATATTTTTAACATATATCAATTAAGTTAGGAGTCTCAGTCAAGACAAAAGAAATAAATATAGGCAGGCGCTCCGCGTCCTCAAATTCACTGGGGTATGAGTGTTAATCGAAGAGGTGACATCACCTTATTGACATGACTGAGTCTCAACCACTTAAATTTTTATTGAGATTGTTTTTTCTCGTCTCATAAATGGTATTTTAAATTTTGTATTTCTCTTTTTATAAATGGTATTTTTAATTTTGTATTTTTTTCAAATAAATTATACATAGTGTCACTATCACATCTCAAGTGAGACAAAAGAAACAACAAATACACATATAGAATACCATACACATGTTATGTAGAGTTTCAATTCGAATGAGATTTGAATAGATAAAATAATTTGAATCCGATCAAAAGGGACTAAATCATATTGAATTAAAGCTAGAGAAATTTAAGATAAAATAAATAAATTTGTCTGATGCAATCATACCCATGTTTTTGCGACATAAATCGAATTGATTAACAATATACAATTTCATTTATTCCCATTTTCTATTCTCATTCATAAATCAAAAATGTTAGTTAATTCAAACGCAACCTAAGTTCATAAGGACAGGACATGGGAATATGGGATTAACATTGACTGGTTTGGATTGTAGAGTAGAAAAGGAACAGCATGTACAAAAACTAGGCTACATGTCTTCACTTCCAAGATTCTTCAATAAACCTCCCCAACCCCAACACTCCTATTGTTTTGTCCTTGGACTGCGACTTCTTGGAGTATGTGGATGCAACCAAAGGTGCAAAAATTAGTTCACCAAACAAAAATAGGAAATTATAAAAAGACAGCTTCAACGGCAATTCTAATGTAACAATACACCGAAAAGGACAAAACTGGTAACCTGTTTATAAATTGCAGCAAAGAATAGCACATATTTATAGTACTGCCGTAGAGCTGAATTAACCTAATATTCATCTTTGTTTCATACTCAAAAATGAAGACAGACAACAAGCTTCTCAGGGATTTTGCACTTGCTGCTACATAAACCAGTATCGGATAAACACTAATCTCAACGGGTTAGCAACTAATTAGCTAAAATTTTAAAATTGGAAAACAGAAATCTAGTTTTAATACTCTGAATTGCTGCTCTTCAATATGTCTTTTTTCTCGCCATTGGTCTTTTCACTTCCTTCTTTGCGGTTGCTGTGAACCCTGGAGCCGGAATTCCCATGGCGGATTGGTACAAGTCCTTCAATCTTTAGAGTGAAGCATGCAATTAAAACGAAGATTGTGATTAGTCTTTTTAGAGCTAAACGAGTGTTCTAATGGAGGGAAAACGATATATTCCAGTTACCTTGGCATGCAGATAAAAAGAGCAATTACAGATACTCCAACAATGAGTGGGAAAACTGGTGCTGGAGTCAAATCCTGCCAAGCAAGCAAGGAAAGAAACAGAATCTTAGTTAGAAGAACAAAAAAGAAAAGAAAAGAGAAGAGCTATGTTGCACGGTCACGGACACTCTAATCATCTCAACGTATACGTGTCCGATACGTATCCGACACTTGGACACTCTTCGGATACTTAATTTTGTGGGTTTCCAGTCTTTTTAATGTTTTTTAAGCAAACACTGTCCGATTGACGAGCATGACTTATATGCACTAATATAGCCGATATAAATATTCATTTATTACGTATTCGTAGCGTATGTGTCTATGATTTTATTAAAATTGCGTGTCGCGGTATCCATGTCGTGTCGTTTATCTCATATTCGTGTCTATGCAACACAGGAGAAGAGAACAAAAATCCATCCCTATCATGGTTGGATCATGGATGGCTTCGAGGAAAAAGAAATATATAGAACAAGACTAGTGCTCAGAGATGCATCACTCTCTATGCTGCTGATACTACACTAGTTAATGAGAAGATAGGAATCACGGAATGGAAGCAAAGTCACAAAGATACCAAACAGTTGCATGAGTTGCTCGTGTACCCTGACAACAAAGAAAAACAAACCTGTTTATGATGATCTTCTTCAATTCTGTATCTGAGAGGGCCCACATGAATCTGGCTATTTCTTTCCAAGTCGACCTCAATAACATCAGATTCAAATTTGTGGGTGTTTGATGGAAAACCAGATTGGAGCTGCAAAAGGTGCTTGCCCTTTGGCAAGTCCTTAACCTGGAAAAAGTTGGAGAGAGGCAGCGGAAAAACAGACTCTATCTTTGATGGATCAGAAGCTGACTTGATTTCTACCCGAATATGTGAATGTAGGTCACCAATTCTTTCCCCTTCAATATGGCCACTTAAAATGGTAATTTCTGGCTCTTCAAAAACCAAAAAGTCTAACCCCCTGATATCCTCAGATCCAACCTACAAAAGGCAACCAACATCCAGGAACGGTGTTCATTTATGGGAAGAATTGCTAAAAAAGATTGTAATATCTGAGTGATCGCTAAAAGATCTTTCCCATGCTAGGCCTACAGTACAGTTCATCACAAACACAGAGCGGAGAAGCATCAACAATCAGTCACTAGAAGAAACGCAGAAAAAAAAATGGCAAAAAACTTGTCACGTTTACTATTAGTTGCATATGAACCTACCAAACAGTTATAATTAATAAAACTAACCTTGACAGTAACAGATTCTGGCGATGCACGCTCAATTCTAGAACTACTCAGGCCGTCCTTTTTCACTACTTTGATTACATAGGTCGTGTCGGGAAGAAGTCCTCTCAGACGGTAACTTCCAGATGAATCAGTCACTGTTTCCTCATAGTAACCCTTTGACTCTGACCGTGCTTCAACAGAAGCACCTTCTTTTGATTGGCCAGACAACAAAGTGACTGTACCTATGGCACTGCATCAACGATTAAACTACTTTAGACTTGCACCTAATGACCTAAACAAGTACAGCACCATGCAAGTGGACAAAAGAGCATTATTCACTATTACATAAATAGAAGAAATGGGTACAGCCAACTAACCTGTAAGCAACACGTGTGGCCTGGAAAAGGACCTCTCTAGACTCCCCAGAACCAAGCTCTATTGCCTGAGCTGGAGGTGAGAAAGCATACTCCTACAGAAGGAAAAAGAAGAAGATGATATTTCACTGATTTAGTACAAGCAAATAACATGGATAAGATTGATTGTTTTCAAACCATTTCAACAGGACACTTGATAGCACCATCAGACCATATTCCCAATTAATAAAAGTTTGCACGGTGATACATTGAATGGAAGTTAAAAAACAATGGAATCAGCTCAATGATAAATCTCTGCCCTGTAAATAATCCTGACATCAATGCTCAGTTTCCTTTTCTATTTTATTTTGGCCAGAACAAAAACTATATTTAAAACAACTAAAATTGTATATTTTAAATGCTCCAATACTTAAAAGAGATTCAGAATTGATATAGGTGTGTAAAGGGTACCTTCAGCAGAGGACGGAGATAGAAACTCCCAGGGAATAGATTATCAAAGATAAAAACTCCACCAGACCCTGACACGGAATTGTTTCTATAACCATCATCACCACTCAATGATAATAGCACGGACGGAATAGGTACTTTTGCATCATCTTTTGAATGTACACGAACAGAAATTTGACTAAGCTTCTGACAAGAAAAGTTATGAGATCCAAGACGTTTTAGATGATAGCCAGGCTGCACAAAGAAAGAGAGATCAGGCAGTAGAATAAAGAGATGATCTGGAAAACATACAGTAACACAGACTAACTACTCAAGCATAAAGAACTATCCTACTCGTGAGCAATTAGCATAATAGTAAGACAGAAAATGGTGTTTCTGATATTTGAAGGAAAAGTAAAATCAACTGACACCCCGTACTTGGTTTACGAGATAAACCAGGTTCATGCACATCATATAATGTATACAGTATAAGCCATCAAAAAGACTCTGGGTACCAAGTGGCAACTGCCAACTGCTACAAAGGAGAGCTTTTTTCTTTCTAAGAAACCTAGACTACGAAACTTAAGTACATTGCTGCCTTATCCATCTTCCCACCGCCTCACTTATACTACAACATTCAGGTTTTGGAAGTTAAAAATAAAAAATAAAAAACACTAAATTGAATAACTGTGATGTAAGCCTCACAAAGTTGCTATAAATTAAGTATATACACATTTGCTGAAATGTCAACTTCAATAAGAAAATTCAGAACCATGACCTTTTAAATAATAGAGGAAGCATAAATATCTAGCATATATAACTCAAATTTAATTACACAAATTCTTCCCCAATAAATGATACAAACCTTTGAGGCTTCAACGATGTATTCTATATCGTCGAACAGAGGCCCTGCCGTGAAAGAACCATCAGTGTCAGTGGTTAGTTCAAAAGCTAAGTCACCTCTCCTAAGCTGAGCAATGCTGCTATCTGCGCTAGCAGTAATCCTAATATTAACACCAGCAAGAGGAGGAGAAACGGATCCTTCAATGTACAAGCCTAGACGACCAGAAATTGCAGGGATTGGAGGTTGACAGCCATCATTTGTAAGAGAAACCTAATAAATAAAGTTCAGATTTTTAGCTAAGAGAATATCATTTCTATTACTAAAAGACTATGACAGGTGAAAAACTTGATTGATTCATACATGACGTTGTCTAGGGTAAAACAAGAGCTGCTTTTCCCCAGGGTTCCTGCAAAACATCACCACTCTAGTTAAACTTATAAATGATGTAGTAATAGAAAGTTATAAAACAACTGAGTAAGGGTAAATTAAGGTATAATGTATACGAAATGCACCAAACAGTTATTAAAAGAAATAATTTATGCAACAGGAAAAGGCACTAATAAAATTATAAAATGCATTCTTTAAGTTCAAAATATATTTGTCAACAAATTTTATATATGCTCAGAACTCTACATAAAAAAGATACCACTAAAACCATAATACCTTTGGCAATAACTTCATGTTCATATACTGAAACTGAAAGTTTACATTGGATATATACGTTTAGAAAGATATAGCGCCTCATCTACTTCTCATTTGTCATGAAAAATGCACTAAGAGGTTAAATCCACGGCATTTAATTTTAATATCCAATTATGTTGCGCATAATAAAATAACTCAAGGATTCATGTTGGTTAAGCCTAAGTTAACCCAGAGAAGTAAGTGGTGAGGAAAGACATGACAGCACTAGGCTCAACAGAGGAAATAGACAGGCAGGGGATCCTAAAGAGTTGGGGACTAAAGAGAAAGGTATGACGACTATGAGTAGAAATGTTAACAAGGAAGCGACAGTTTGAAGGAAAAGCAGAAATACAGAAATCCATAATTTAGGTCAGTGTTCTCCGGATGAAGATTTATGCCATTGTGACGCCATTATTATGAAGTATAAACAATTTCCAACCATAAAGATAATGAAAGGAATATTTGGGAAGAAAAAAATACTCAATTTACATACCTTAGGTCCCGTGGAACAAAGGTAAGTTTATCTCCAAGATTAGCCCATACAGAGTACTCATATACCGCAGTGGTTGTTTGATCATTTCCATTGGATGCAAGTTTGGCTCTGGTACCATCAATAACATTTCCCTCACTATCCATAACATCCACTGTAATAGCATCAGGTAATTCATATGCACCATTGAGTGAGCTCAAGTTTATATTAATTTGTCCTTCAAGGAGATACTTCTCTCCTTTGAGATGTATAGGCTACATAAATATTTCAGAAAACAAAATTAGAAATAATGAAGGGAAAACATAATGTATTTAATTGCTAATCAAAGTCACAAATGAGAATAAAAGATAGCTATAACATACCAATGGGTTTGAGGTATCAATCTTCAACGATGAACTCCCAAACAAAATGCATGTATTGACAAAGTGAACCTCATGGACTCCAGGAGATTCTACACACGTACGCTGAGAACCTTTCTGTGATTCATGAATAAAAGGAAATGGTTCAAATGAAACGTAAAGTATCATGATTTAAATGTAGTTTAAGAGAGGTTTCAATTATAAAAAACTACCTTAATTTTCAAATTTGTGGATGAACCATCAGGTTGAGTAATGTACGCGTCTACGTCATGGGTAGAGATAAAATTTACCCAGTAACCTTTTTGAACAAACATAATTTCTTTAACATCCTCAGCTCCAACATCGACATCAATGAAGCTCTGCTCCCAGGACCAATTATCTTTCCTTGACATGTCTTCTGGGGAATTGTGCCGGACCTGAGAGGACAGCGATCATTTACAGAAAATGCATGGAATTAGTAGCATTGAGAAACTGGACAAAATTTAATTCAACGTTAAGTTTTCAAAACTCTATTTCATGACAATAAACATACCTCAAGCCTGTATTTTCCAGGGATGACATCTTTGAAAATAAATTCATTACTTTCATCAGTCAAACTAACTATTGTTTTCTCTTCATTACTTTTGCTAGCCAATCTTGAAAGAGTGATGGATATAGATGAGCCGCACTTCTCCTTGCAGGCTACAGAACCGAGTACATTGACTAGAGCCTAAATTATGTACAAAAAAGAACATCAGAAAGTAGTTTCACAAAAGACAGTAATTTGTTACAAGAATAATAAGTTATTGCAAACACCCATTCCAACAAAGATATGGAAAGTAAGAAATAGAGATATATTAGAGGATAGTTCATAGCTTCCATAGAACTCTTTGATAAAATTTATAACCTGGCCAACCAAATTAATGTTTTTGGCTAGCTGCCAACCCAGGAGATCAAGGTCTTGACTAAATTTTTCATGGAATAAGAACTTCTATGGGATTAGAATAACAAAAGAAACCTCTAAAATTAAGTTGAACTATTTTACCTGTGAAAATTCTATATCCAATATAGGACTTTTGACCACAACATCAAGGTAAGGTGGTAAAAACAGAAGTCCAGGAGCACTTTCAGGTGCAGCTGCCAAAGCAGATAGGCGATATTCACCTGGTGGAACCTGAGCACATATAAATTACTCCCCAAGTTATGATTTCAGAAGATCGCAACAAGCATAATATACAAATAACCAAATAATTAACCTAGCAGGATGAAGAAAACTAAAACGGCCAAAAAGATCTCCAGAACATTACAACTTCAGTTATTTTAATATCATAAAATAAAATAAGCTTCATAATATGGCAAGAAATCTAGAAGCAAGATAGCCTTGTACTCCAGATTAACATACCTCAAAGCAGAATTTTCCGTCTCCATTAGTTGATTTTACTTGAGGTTTGACATTCTCTGGTCCATGAGTCAAGGCTACCTAAAATTCAAATGTGGTAAAAAAGAGATCGACGACAACAAGTGATAGAAGTAGCTAAAGTGAAATATTTGATATTACCTTAGCCTTCTGACCTGAGCTAACCATCCTAACTCCGCCACAAATATCATAAGAAATTGCTCTGATATCTGCAATTGAAGCCATGTTTGGCAGAACCTGAACAAAGCACAGGTGGAAAGGAGCATAAGAGACAGCAGCATTGCTAGTTAAAGTGTAACAGAAAATCCATGCAGAAATACAGTCCTTGAATAGAAATGAACACAGTCTATTCATATATTATACACTTTACCATATACTCCTTCAATTTGTCGAATTTGTAGTGATCCTTGATGGCTTCTATTGTATAGCGATTGGATGTAACCTAACAACATTCAAGAATGTAAAAAATTAAAATATGCAACTTCAATATTTGAGCAAAATTACATACATCTACGCCATATAGTTGGTTAATAAACAGCACACATTATTTATACCTGGTCGAGTTTGTAATATCCTTGTTTGTCAGTAACAAACCTTTCATGACCATCAACTATAACTTTGACACCCTCCACTCCCATTTCATTCCCATCAATTACACGACCTCCAACAGAAAATCCGGTGACCTATATCATTCAACAGAACAAAAAATGCCAAAGATAAATAAAGCCATACAACCACAAGACCAAGAAATGGTTTCAGATGGCTAACAATATCTTACTTGGAACTTTTCAGGCACAGTCACATGTTGATGTTCAACAGATATTGAAACAGTGGGAGGTGAAATATCAAATACAGTATTTTCACCCTTGTAGTAAGGTATGAGCTTGTAAGTTCCTGTCAGTCATTCAAAGAAATAAAACACTCAATCCATGTTAAGGAAATTTCATTCAAATTGTCTGGTGACCAAATATAAAATAACAGAAGCAGCAAAAGAAATTTTCAAGGAAAAACTATCTAACCTGGTATTTTTTTCAGTTACAATATACTTTTGTATCTTAAATGTTTTATCCATGCCATGGAACCATGAGTAGTTGAGACAAATATCAATAAAATCATATTCAGGTTATGCGTAATATAATCTAAATCTGACAGAATTGTGCTGTTATTCAGGAAAAATACCCCTAATCACTGTAGTAAGTTAGTAACAAATGTTTCCAGAACTTTATAACTATATGTTAACAGCACCTAGCTGCACTGCACACTGACACAACAACTGCTCTCATTTTAGAATCCAAAGACACTAACCAAAACATATTAACATCTTCCAATAAATAACTTGATTGAACACATAAAAGCATATCAACAGACGAAAAAATAAAGAAAGCAGCAAAAAGATCAAACAAACAGTCAAAGAAAATTACCACAAGGCAGTGAGTTGAATCTGAATATTCCATCAGCATCAGAAACAGAATGACATAAAGCTTTTTGTTGTCCCGGGGCATTACCAGAACCTTGGGGACAGTCTACCTCTAAGACATCATCGGAGTATAAATAAACTTGAACTCCCAAAATTGGATTTCCCTGCCAAAGAGAACAAAGTTTTTCAATCAGTGAATAAAGGAAATGGTGTAAGGAACAAGGAGATGTATGATTATTGATTAGATGATTGCTGATGTGAACAATACACTAGACGTTCAGTTTTACATTTCTCCAGAAACAATATACATACTTGAATATTCAAACTAATATCTTCTGAGAAGCAAAACCACATTGAACGAATGAACACTATACACTAGCATAAAATATAAGTAAAACTTAACAAAAGACCAAAAAGATATATACAAACAATTATAGAACAATTTGATTGAGTACGCCCAAGTCATGGTTTGCTGGGCCGACGCTAAAATGAGTAAGTGTGACCAAAATCACGACATCATAGTTTTGTGGTCCAATTGCATAAAACATAAAGATGTTACTCTCTTGAGCACTATTTTTCTTGATGTATTGTATATTTTTACCTGAGCCACAACAAACCCACGGATATCATATCCAGGAACATAGAAGACGTCATCAACCATGCCATTTCCAAAACCTAGTTCTACCTGAGATAAGTAAGAAAATTATGAGTGACGTTGCAAATGTGACTACTAACATAATTGTGTTTTCAAAGAATGAGCATGAAATAAATGGAGAAAGGAGAAGAAACTCAGGGAAGAAACATTTAACCTCTGTAGAGCCTTTAACTTCAACTTTCATACCAGGGTGTGAAGCATGCAATTTGTAACTTCCTGCAACCAGAGGAGGATGTGTTAAAGACTTGAGAGGGCAATACAACCTGTTAAACGTATACAGGGATAGAAAACCAAATCAAAATATTTGTATTCCAAAGTGTAACATCAATTAGGAGATCCAGTGACTATAGAGTTGGGTTGGGATTAGATCATGGGCAGATCTGCCTTAGCTATATAAATGGTTAAAACAAATACAAAACAAAAAACAAAAAACAAAAAACAAAAACAAAAAAAAAACAATTTCAATCAAAACAAATGCAGGCCAAAAAGCTTAGCAAGAGCACAGCTTGTGCGTAGACAGTATGTTTGATATATCATACAACGTCTCATTCACACATAAGAACTGTATTTAAAAGATATATGAGGTAGCTTGATAAAGCAATCATGTTAATATCACTTTCTAGAGTTACACAAAATTTAAATTTTGTACCTGGAATGACATTTGTGAACACGTAACTCCCCTCTGACGAAGTTAAGGCAGAAGACACAAGATCACCAGTAGGAGACAACAGTTCAACATTTACATTTGACGGACCACCATTTTTGTTTGAACAGCTCTCGCCACCAACAGCTCCAACAACTCGACCAGATACGGTGAACCTACAATGCATGAACATAAAGATAGTACTCAAATATAGAGCAAGTGTAGTGCAGAACTTAAAGTAAGCACAAAATACCAGCTAGGAACTAACCCTGTGAATCTAAAATTAATATCCTCATTATTGTTGCAACCATTGTCATCAACAGTCACAGGAACCTACATCATAAAATAACTATGTGAGATCAGCTGATTCAAAGACCAGTTAAACGAATGGAACGACTGAGACGATGCACCATGCATGATAAAACTTTGAAGCTAATAGCAATTTATTCACTATATAACCTTATCTGGGTTCCATGACCATCCTTCTGGTCCCTTTATTTGAATTACAAAAGAGCCCTGCAGTTATAGATGGTTATTAGAAGAAGAAACTGAAGAGGATAAACCCATCAATGGAATCATGCCCCGGCACTGCTTATAGTTTTGACAAGGAACAGATTGACAGAACCCAAAAACTCAGAGTTGGATAGAGATTCAGAAATACACCAGCAGCATAATTGTACCTTGTCATATACTGGCATGAAGTAGTAACCATTTGGAGCACATTGAGTTTTGTCCTTTACCAAACCATCTATTGTGCGAAGCTCAACCTACATTTTGATGAATCCAGTCTTACTTGAGTATAAGTTTCAATGAAAATGGATTTAAAAGAACAGCTATGTGTCTGTGCCAACTAAAACAGTAATCAAATGAATGAATAATATCATACTGTTATATGAGAATAATCTAGTTTCGCATCCGTCGGCTTCCGCGACTTGATCAATGACGAACTCGCCTGCCAGAGAAATAGTTGGCATCAGAATAACTAAACAACATTGAAGATATAACCTAAAATACTCAAAATAGATCCAGCAAACTTAGATAATCAGTATATGGATTTCATGTGCAAAATCAACCAGTAAACGCTCAAGTTCAACGCAATTGTTGAAATCGCTCAACTAAGACTGAAATCCATAGTTCCGAACTACAATTTCTATCAAATCCTGCGATTTTCTCGGCAATCAAACGGGCCAAGAAGAACAAAAACATGTGCAGTAAAAAGGTAGTAGAAGACGGAGATTGCAGACTTCACCTCGACAAAGCCGCCACAACCGTGGATCGAATCAGCTGAAACTGCCGAGATTGAGTAAATTACGATGGATAAACATAGTAAAGCGTCCCTAATTGACATGTTGTGAGTGAGTTCGGAGCTCGACGAGAGAGTGTGTTTGGTCAATGAACAGATCTGGGTTCTTTACATGAGATCTATATATCAGATCACTCTTGGTTGGGCACTTGAATATCACGTACAAGGGTTTATGGTTTTGATTCTCCCAAATGCAGGCCCAAACACCCCAGTGAACTTATGATACGACGACGGATGATTTCTCGTATTTCTTAAATACGGAGTATTTATTTTATTAGAAACAAATAATATGTGTTCTTTTGATGCTAAAATGCAAACAATGTAATAATATATCGGTCAAGCAGGCTAGGATATGAATTTGTGGTTTGGTCAAATTTAGATCAGACCAAACGAAGTGGACACGATCCATTGTTGCACGGAGTGAGTACACTTGCTATGTGGGAAGTATGGAGCATAGGAGTGATAAGTGGCAATTTGATGTGATTTGGTCTACAATGATCTCAGGCTCGTACCGAATTTACTTTTTAACGATTCAGTTTGCTTAGGGGACCAACTCAATTGAACTTAATAGAATAACTCGTTGTGATGCGGTTTTGTGTAGCCATCGATATTCTAAATGTCTATTGAAAAAAAGATTAAGGGATTAACATGCAGCAAAAACAAGTCTCGCACTGAAGATTGCCCTTATTCATTTTTGAAAAAGTTAATATGTGTACATACATATAGTTAATTTTGGGGGTTTTGTGACTATTTTTGGTTGGATTTGACTCTCATTTCTGGAAACCATCTCTTCCAAAACAATTATTTTAAAGAGATAATCACAACAAATTTAAAAATTTATACGGACTAATAATCCAATATTTGGATTAAGTTATCTTATTAGCCAAAATTATAAAAACTCACCGAATACATGAAGTGGGTGATGTATAGTATACAAAGAAGGTAACACAAAATAGATCAGTGTTTCCATAAACCAAGTCAGGTTAAGGTTAAGCCTTATCCGGATCGATCGCACCCATCATTTTAGGGTCATGAATAAAAGAAACACGCAGTTTTTGGCAATGGCGTGTAAGAAAAAGAAGAAATTTCCAACAGGGTTGCTCCGATTTCTATTGGAGAAAGATCTTTTCTATTCCCTGAACTATACCGTTTATTCCACCGGGGTCCCTGAACTTCATTTTGTGCATTAGCAGTACGGTTTCTTTTGTTTTATTCCGC
>JAYMTH010002489.1:0-12507 GCA_036897465.1 Pelargonium australe
CGTTAGTTGGACCTAACATATCCGTTAGTTCGGGTGACGTGGCGCCACGAGACATTTTTTTTTTATTTATTATTATTATTTATTTTCACACGTGGTGCCACGTCATCCGAACTAACGGTTCCGTTAGGTCAAACTAACGGTGAGACTTGTGTGACCAATTTTTCTTTATGTGAGGGGTTGTTGTGGCTTATTATTTTGTTGTGGACTTGACTAGTGACTTTTCAATAGATAAGAGACCTCCAAAGTATTAAACCTTATAATTAAAACACAGCCCAACTTCACGAGCATATTATCTCTACATGCAAACCCTGAACTACACTGTACAACATGTTTGGCTGCCAAGAAAAATATTTATAAAGAAAAAACTACAGCATGTTTGGTTGCCAAGAAAATTACACCGAGTGGATTTTCCAAAACCAAACGCGCTAGCAATATACAGTTTACATGCATATATTTTCCGGCAACCAAACAAAATTGGGTTCCGTTTCGTACCTTATGCTTTGTAAAACAGATTCCTCAAAATGAGGTTAAAAAAAACGACAAGGGCTGCATCAGTTTCTGGTTGAAACTTGGACTCTCTTTTCTCTCTGATTCTGGATTTCTGGATAGGAGTGTCACAAAATAAATGCGGTTTGGTTTTGTTAATATTACTACTTTACGGGGTCAATTTGTTATTATCAACTTCTTGTGGTGTAAAGCTAATATTCATTTATTCTTACATATTATTTTCATTGAACTGACTCGACATCCTTGCACAATTTGCAATTATGTTCAATTCATTAATCTTAGTTTCAATATAATGGTCTCATGTACAAAATAAATCTCATATTGAAAATTTTATGATTAAGACAAATGTATATATAGTAAAAAAAAAAATCTCATTATCTTCTACCAAAAGAAAAATATATGAATTTTTGATACAAATAACCAAAACCATGAGAAAACTAAACTATTTTATTTTATTTGATACCTTTTACAAAAATAAAAAAAATAATGTAATTTCCTATAATTATTAAAAAGACATTTTTCAGGAATATTATGACAAATATTAATGCTTTAAAAAAACAAATAATAGTAAATAGAGTCCATAGGATTTGAACATAATTTGAAGATTTTTTCTAGTCCATAGTTCTGTACATATATTTTTCCTAATGGGTCATTATAAATTATAAAATGAGACATTAATTAAAATTCGACTCAATACTTTTCACCAAGAAACAAGGGGATGAATGTGTGTATTTAATGTTGAATTTGATTTAGTTTGATTCCTCTACTATAATATTTATTACTATAAAATGTTATTTCTCATACATTGGATGATAATTAAATTAATTTTGTTTCTTCTACAGAATTATTTATTACTTTATATTAGAAGATGAATGTTTGTTAACCATGCATATAGTTGGCTAAAAACAAAGGAAAATGTTATTATTATAATTTTTTGTGTTAAGTAAAGACCTGAGTATAGTGGTTGGTTATATATTGTAGAGCAAAATATTATATATAGTGGACTATACTAGTTAGTAGCACATAAACACAGCATCAAAGAATACTTATTTTTCAGTTTTGTTTCGAGTATTAGCAAAGAGAAGACAGGCAATGAAATTTTCCTTCAAACTTGATTCTTCCACTGGTGATTTTGTTTTGGGTGTTCTTTGATTTATCTTTTTTGTGATTATATATGTAGTTTATTCCATAAATTTTGCAATTATGTCTTGTATTTTGGAGGTTTTGAACTGGATGATTAAGATATATGGCTCTCAAATTATTCATTTTATGATAGTTTCAAAATCAGTCACCTAGCTTTACTAGTCTAAAATGATACATTTCATTTTATTTGCTCTATTTTTTAGGGGAATTTTGTTTGCTCTAATAATTATGCAATCATGTCATTTTTCATCCCATTTCTCTATTTAAATTCTAGTCTTATTAAGTTTTTTAGTTGGGTCCAATACAGGGACGGATCCAGAAATTTTTTTTAGTGGGGGCAAATTTTTAACTATAAATTTAGTTCAGACTAACAGTCAAACGAATATAATCATGACACCACTTCGAAATTTTACACATGCCTACTCTAATGTATTTTTGGAGCTGAACAACCCAATGGATCGATAATTTTAATGAATCTCATGCTTAGTTTAACTCAAATAATTTTTAATATCTTGATATATTAAAAAGATGTAAATACTGAATGTTACCATCAACTATAATGATCTTTTGTACACTTTTATTTTTAAGATATACTAAAGACATGAAATGAAGTTCAAAATTACAATTGATCTATATCTAAAAAGTACAATAAAAACTTAATAAAATTTTAATTAGTAGTTCAATTTATAATGAACATGGTAGAAGTTGATGAGCAAGTGATAAAAGTTTTTAAATTTATAATGAGGGCAAAGTGAATATTTTTAAAATAATTGTGGGGCAAAATAAAAAAGAAGTAAGGACTTGTATGAAAAATGAGAAAAACTAAAAGGTAAGTATTAAAAGAAAATTCAATGGGGGCAATAGCCCCCACAGTTACCTTCCTACATCCGTTCCTGGTCCAATAGGATATGGTTGAGATTCAATTCGACGCCAATTCGGTTTGAAGTTTTTTTTATAATTTTTCAAAAATTGACTATGTTTGGATCCAATTTAATATAATTTTTTTTAACTCAAAATAGTACATAAACTCAATTTGGTCACTATTTAAAAGTTCATAAACTATTTTAGATGAAGAAAAAATTCATGGACTAAATTAGGTCTATACTTGTGGGAGGTCGTGGGTTCAAGTCTCATTGCGTCGGGTGAGATGAGGTGGAGTTTAAAATGAAAAGTTACCCCTATTGTGTAGCTTAACTAGCTAGTACATGTACATAACATCATAAATCAAATTAGGTATTCTATGGTCAAAAACATTTCGGAACAGACTTATTTGTATTTTTACAATTATTTTTATCCTTAAATAATACATTTTATATTTGTGTGTCTGATGGCAACATGGTAATTTGATTTGCAGACAAAGACATAACCTAACGTACGTACATCACTAGAAATGGCCGGAGCTTCATCTTTCCCGTTCACTTCGTGCACCGACGAGCCGACGGCTCGGCAACTCTACGAGCTCTTGGTCTCAAACATGCACTCAATTTTCCAGAGCGCAATCGAGAAACTGACGGCGCACGGCTACAACGAAGACGACGCCATCGCCGCCATGTCCCGGAGCAGCCTCTACAGCACACGACACGACGCCGCCTCGAACATCGTCGACGATGCTCTGGTCTTTCTCCGGAAAAACCAAAAGGTCGACGAGGACCACATCTTCGACGACTTGGACCACATGGCCAAGTACGTCGTGCTCGAGATGGCCAACGTGCTTATCAAGGTCAAACCGTCGTTGACCTCCGTGGAGGCTCTATGGTGGCTCATAGTCTGTGACACCGACGTTACGCTCGCGTGCTCGGCGGCGGAGCCGCCCCAGAGCTCCGCCGAGGAGGACTGGACTCAGTGGGTAATAAATCCCACATCGGATAAATATGAATTGAATAGGCTAAATATAACGGTGGAAGCCAAATCCTACTAAAGGTTGACCTTTTAGTATGAGAAGCTCAAATCATTATATTTAGCCCATTTATGAAATTTAACAGTGGGCGGATAATAAAATCGTTCAGGTCTTTTTCTATTTTTTTGCGTATCAAAAAAAAAAAAAATCGAGATACAGACCTAAGACAACAAAAACAAGGTTTAAGTCACTTGTCCTGATGAGGGTTGTTAATAACGCAGGTCGCTCGCATTTTGATACGCGACAAGGACAAGTTCGAGAGCTTGAGGAACACAGATGGGAGAGAAGAGAAAGATCAGGTTTTGGCGAGAGTGAAGACGGCGAAGAGGTTGGCGGATATGGAAGCCGCGTTGAGCAATGCGAGGATTGTGCATGATAAAGCCACCGAGTCGGTCCAGTCCCTCCAGAATGACAACACTATCGGAAAAGAGGAACTGGAGAGAGAGAAGCTCCGGGCTGAGGAGGCGGTGGCGCGGCACCGAGAGATCTTGGAGAGAGAGCAAGAGATGCTCGTTAAAGCTCGAGCACTGGAGGGGTTGAAGGAGAACTTACAAGAAGGTGCGAGAGCCGAAAAGACTAAGGCGTCTCAGTTGCGAGAAAAAATGAGTGAGTCTCAACGTCATCGTAACGAAGTTGAGGTATATATTGAATTCAATAGTTTTATAGTCACGACCAAATTAACTGAAGTTGCTGATATTTTGATTTCAAGGCTTAAATGATCTTTAATCTTTTATTCATTTGACTTGTACATGTTTAATGTGTTACGTTTTCTTTTATAGGATAAATTGAGGCAAGAACAAGCGGAAACTAATGCTATTCGAGTACAACTAGCCTCGATAAGGCAAGAAACAGACCGGATTCGAGATATGGAAAAAGAGGAGGAAGAGCGAGCAAGGCAAGAGACGGAAAGGGCTATGCAACAATACACCCGAGAGAAGGTGAAGCTTGAGAGGAAGTTGGCGAAGCTAAAGTTGGAGATAGAGTCTTCTAAAATAAAAGCTCTCAAGCATGGAAATAGTGATAGCGGTAGCACGAGTTCTAGTCACGATGACCCAAATGAGGAGAAGTTGCGATTGAAACAAGAGCGAGAGTGCGTGATGTGTCTATCAAAAGAACGGAAAATTGTTTTCCTACCATGTTCCCATCAAGTTCTTTGCTCGGATTGCAATCAACTTCATGTGGAGAGTGACATGACGGAGTGCCCATCTTGCAGGACACAAATCCAACAACGGATTCATGCACGTTTTGGTAGTAACTCGTAACAAAATAGGATATGGTGTAGCTATTGTGTGCATTCAAAATTTTCATAGTAGTGTTCTCTTTTTTTTTCTCAAAGATGCTAATATTTGAAGGGTAAAATAAAGGTGAGTCAAACTCTCAAAATTACGTCGTTTTAAGTAAGTGGTTAATTGTGTTAAATTCGATAACGGGCTAAATACAATGGTTTGAGCTTCCACTACTAAAAGGTGGAGGCCTGGATCAAAACCAGCTCTGGGACCTTTTGTCACTAACGCTCTGATACCATGTTAAATTTGATAACGTGCTAAATACAATGGCTTGGGCTTCCACTACTAAAAGGTAAACCTTGTTAGTGGGATTTCACTTGCACCATTATATTTAGTCTTTCATCTTTATATTTATCCGATGTGGGACACTTACCCACTTCAACAAATTGCAGTATCAAAACTACGTAATTTTGGCTCATAACAATAATACCCTAATTTTCCCTTACTCCTTAATTAGCCGTCGACATTTTCAATGATATACCAGCGATACAATCCATTTTTTTTTTTTTTCCAGCGAGTTCAACATTTTATAGTAACAATAGCCGAATACCACAAGTTTGAATGAAAATAGAGACTCAAACAGATATGAGTCCCTCACTTTAATATTGAAGTGCTCTATGCAAAGGTTACAATATATATATGGTGGAGTTGAACCTTTAGATTTGGTTTCATTAGAGGAGCCAATCATCCGTATCAAATCAGTTAAGGGTTTGTTTGGTTCAACTATGATGTGGCAGTGATGTGTCATTAGGCGCGCTTATGATGTGGCGATGATGTAGTAATATACGTATCGGCAACGGGTGACGTGGCGGTTCATCACATGTTATAACAAGTCACTTGAGTTGAAATAAAAAACAGAAAAACTTTAAGGGCTAAAACCATAAGCGAAAAAATGCAGGGCTAAAACAATAAAAATGAGCAATCCAATGAGACAAAAATAAATAACCTTTTCAGAAAATACATATGGGTTTGATAATAATTTAATAGATTGGCTCATATTTTTCTCTCTTATTTTGGTGTAAAGATTGGTAAGTAAAATGATGAACTCGCCGGATAAAATGGAGTGTCTTACCGTAATATTATTGAAAATGTCAACGGCTAATTAAAGAGGAAGAGAATATGATCAATTATAGTCTTTTTTCACGAGTCAAAACTACGTAGTTTTGATACTGCAATTAACCACTTACTCAAAACTACGTAGTTTTGAGAGTCTGATTCACTTAACCTTAGGTGAGTCGACTCACCTCCATGTCGAAAATATATAAGCTTACATATATTCTATTGTACGTGTAACTTCTGTATTATCACATTTATTAATAAAATCGTGATTAAAGTACCATCATGTATTTTCTACATGTGTATTTGAATATGATTGTTTCATGCAATATTGTATAAAAAAAGTGAAGAAAAAGATGAATCTAATCCATGCATTATCTCACTTGTTCATTGACAAAGCCAAAAACATAAAGACACAGTATCAAGTTAAAATGTCAAAAATGAATTTGATTATATAATAAAACATAAACATCCATATCATATGTCGATATGTCCGAGTGGTTAAGGAGACAGACTTGAAATCTGTTGGGCTTCGCCCGCGCAGGTTCGAACCCTGCTGTCGACGAAATTGTTTTTTTTACTTTTACATTTTTAAATCAAATGGCCCAAACTCAACAACCAAAGCCCATTCAAATTTCTAGATATTCGTTTTGACCATTTAGCAAACTGTCCGTACATGTAAAAAAGCATGTACATGAATCTTTTAAAACGCTTGTCTCTCCATGTCGTTGTCATGTTATGGGTCTCACAGTCAATTTTGTCACACGTGAACAGTAACATTCAGTGGCATGGTGCCTCCCAGCTTGTTGCCATTAACACTTGAGATATGGATAGTGGATTATGGTCCCAAAGGAAGATTGTGTATACTATATAGTGAACCTCTTCCGCAGCTACTTTATAGAGTTGTCTCAATTCTCCGGATGCGGGAGTTTGAGACGACGCTCGATGCTGATGCTCATAGTTTGAGACAACTAGTATTAGAGTGTGGCGGGTCATAGTGGTGCATGTGAACGGTTCGTGGTGGCATGTGTCTTGTGAGTGATTTATGCGAAGATAGATAGAGTTGAGCGTAGTTGCGGTAACTTAAAGGGTTGTTTAAGTGAAGACAAACATCGAATGCTGCATTGATCGGACGTCTACTGATTTGGTAATGTGTCTTTTAAGAAGATTTAATGAAGATAGATAACACCATTGCACGAGGTGTTGCACTATGAGAAAGAGGGTTAAAGCTTGGTCATGCGAGCTTCGTTGCCAAGGACAAGGAGTTCCACAAAGGTTTTGCAACAACGAGTCGGCAATGAAAACACTTGACGCAAGGAAGCGATGCGAGCACGAGTCTGCAGCGAAGATGTTTGCAGAATGAGTGGAGAAGAATATTCCGGACCGAAAGAATATTTCTCTTTTAAACACCTTATGAGTAGTCTAATCAGTGCTAATGCAAGCTCCCTGTCCGAAATTGTGTTTCTTGTACTTAATGTTAACTATAAATTTAAATCATTACTTTGAATTCGACCGTTTGAGACACCGGCCGATTCTCTCCTTCCGCGACAACAAGCACACCGTTACTATAGTTGTTGGTCCATCTTTCTAGCATTCTTCACCTACTTCCTTTGAGTTTCTGAATATCCTATTGAGCCATATGACTTTTTTTCCTCCTTCGACTGAGTAAAAGTTGTGTACTTAACTATTTACGTTGACTTGATTGTGGTCAATCCGTAGAAAGGAACAATTTATAAAAAAAAGCACCGGCTTAGATGGAAAATCAATATTGATTCACTAACGCAACTGATAAAGATAAATACAGTACTTGAGAGCTATCTTTATAGTTATGCATATCAATCGTAGTACCAAACAACTCCTATCCGATTGGTCTCCAACAAAATCGGTCAGTCAACTCCTCATCGATCTCTACTGTACTTTACAAACCATTTCACTCCAACGGTTGAAAAACACTTCAAGCTCTGTCTCATGCCACCATCAATCCCACTACAACCACCCCTTTCTCCGCTATGTTCCACCTCCTCCGCCGCAAGCTCCGCCGCCTCTGCTCTCGCCTCCGCCGCCGGAACAAAACCAGAACACCCATCAAAAGATTATGGAAACCCAAACCCATTTCTAAACAAGCTAAGGTCGAACCCGCCGCCGCCGGGAGTGAGTGGAGCAATAATGGAGCGCCGGCGGGGGAAAAGCCGATACGGGTCGCGACGTTTAATGCTGCTCTGTTCTCCATGGCGCCGGCGGTGGAGAGTTTTGGGTACTCTGTAGATAAGACTTTACGAGCCAAGTCCATGAACGATCGGCCCAGGAGCATTCTCAAGCAATCTCCTTCTCATCCCACGAAATCCAAGTTACGGGTCTCGATTAATTTGCCGGATAATGAGATATCGCTGCTCCGGAACCGGAAATTGAGCTCCGTCGACGACGAAAACAGAGCACTGAGAGGGAAAGCTCCGATGAGATCCTCCTCTGTGAGCTTTTCGATGACAAGTGGCGTCAATGGTGGGAGATTTAGGAGCACCAGGACGGTGCTGGAGGTGCTGAGAGAGCTTGATGCTGATGTGTTGGCTCTGCAAGATGTGAAAGCAGAGGAAGAGAAAGCCATGAAACCTCTGTCTGATTTGGCTCAAGCTCTGGGGATGAACTATGTTTTTGCAGAGAGCTGGGCTCCTGAATTCGGCAACGCGATCCTGTCGAAATGGCCGATCAAGAGGTGGAAGGTTCAGAAAATCTTCGACGACACTGATTTCAGGTACTCATTACTTGAATTTCATAATTTTCTTGAGAATTTTTTTCGAGTCATTTAGCTTATTGGTTGGTGCTCTGTTTTCCCCTGTTTTTCAACTACCATGTTTGTTGTTTGTGCTACATTATAGGTATAGGAAAAAAAAAAAAAACAATGCTTTTCTTCGTGGGTTTCATTATTTTCTCTAGAGGAATTATGGGTTTGTTCTTAATCATGTTGCTTGGACGAGAAAAAGAAGAATATTCTTGAAAAACAGGACTTTACTTCATGTATTTTATTTTCGTTCTAGTATGCAACGACGTATGCGAAAATGGTCAGTTACATGTGTTTTACATGTACTAGAAATGTTGGTCGACAGTCAGCATTCAACAAGATTATTATCAAAACAATTGCTCACATTTCAGTGGACAAATAAAACTTTGGTGGGCTCACCACACTCTTCGACCTATTGCTAAGTGAATTTTGAGATATATAGAACATATATGTAACTGAACTACGAGTATTTCACATTTCTCTATTTTATTTGTGAAAGTAACAACTTATTGTTGCGGTACATCCATACTTGAGGTCTTTAAGTTCGAGACACATTTACAATTATATATCACACTTATGCTTAGATCTTCAACGGTGAGTAACACGGAAAGAAATGTTCTAAGAATTCATATGGTCTTTTTTACTGTAAATTTTGCTACAAAAACTTCACTTTGAAACATTATTAGCAATAATAGTTGAGCAATTTGGTGAACCAATTTACCAAAAGTGAACAAGCTCTTACCATGAATGTCTGAATATTTTGTGCTTATGTTGGTGAAAAATGTAACTGAGACATGAATATCAGATGCAAGTTAGGTGAGCCCAGGTGTATACTGAATCACAACCACGTGGGGAAGCCTAATAATTTCACATTTATTGGCATGAACAACACTGGTTTGGTCATGAAATTTGATCATCTTTTTCTTTTTTTTTACAAAATGATTGAATGGTTCAGTTTCTGGTGTCAAATTCTGGTATCTGATAATTCAATGATTGAGCTGCACAAGTGAGGCACACAATAATTGAAAGAGCTTTAATTTGTTGACACAGGAATGTTCTCAAGGCCACAATTGATGTGCCCCAGAGAGGGGAGGTCAATTTCCATTGCACACACCTTGACCATCTCGACGAGAGCTGGAGGATGAAGCAAATAGATGCAATTATCCGATCCAGCGAAGGACCTCACATCTTAGCCGGAGGTCTCAATTCACTCGACGAGGCAGATTATTCCTCCGAGAGATGGACAGACATAGTGAAGGTACATATATGTTAACAATGTGACTAATTAGTTACATTTAATTTCTCGTGTTTTCATTGGGTGAAACAAAGAATGACTCGTGGTGTGTACGATGATGATCTTATCAGTATTACGAGGAAATGGGAAAGCCGGCGCCAAAAGTGGAAGTGATGAGGTTTTTGAAGAGGAAAGAGTATGCTGATGCCAAGGACTATGCAGGAGAGTGTGAAGCAGTTGTGATGATTGCCAAAGGCCAAAGTAAATATGTGTTTTTTGTAGGTAAAAGATCCAATTCGGTCCTTGAAGTTTCATGTTTTGACCAAAATCGGATCTTTTACCTTTTTTCTAAGCGTTTAGTATTGTAAATGGCATGAAAATGTGATTGTGATGTGTCTGTTATGTAGGTGTGCAAGGGACTTGCAAATATGGGACAAGGGTTGATTACATATTGGCTTCGCCGGATTCTCCATACAAGTTTGTCCCGGGTTCTTATTCGGTGTTTTCATCGAAGGGGACATCGGATCATCACATTGTGAAGGTTGATATAGTGAAAGTGAAGCAAGAAGAAGCAGCTAGGAAATGTGCACATGAACATAAACAGAAAGTTGTGAAGGTAAAACGAGGATCTTTTCGGATGAGAAGTGTGTGGAAAACAAGGACATGAACTGATGAACATAATAGAGAAATGTAACACTTAGGTTTAACACTTTTTTTTTTGTCAGATTAGGTTTTTGTTTGGCCAAAATGATTATTTTTGATGCACAGATATTCATTATTCAATTGTTAGCTTAATCACCTCAAAATGTGTAATATATCAGTATGTGTATTATATGCTCTAATGGAAAAGATTGGACCATTCACATTTGTCTTGATAGGCCAATACTAAATGTCCAAATGCAATACACACAGTAGCCCAGCCCAAGTCGTCCTCTTGACTAGGTTTAGAGGTGGCAATTTGTAAGAGCACGTGTTGCACGACCCAACACGAATACAATATATTTAGTAATTGTGTTATACAGTTGAACATGACACATTTATGAATAATGGGCTATATATTGACACAATTGATGGACAAAAACATGACCAAACACGTGTGATAGACCCAAAACGTTTAAAATGAGACTATTAAATATGTTTAACATGATACGACCCAACATATTTGGCACACTATAAAGACTTTGGGCATGTTGAGAGTGTTGCAACACAAATAATTAATCGTGTGTGTTCTAAATACTCAACACGAATATGACTCGAACTCTCTAACATGGCACACTTACAAAATATGTTAGTCCAAAAATTTTTTTTTTGTTTTTTTGTTGTTCTGGTAGCCTTAGTGTACACATTCCTAGCTCCAAAAAGGTTGGTCTTCTGGCTCACTACGTCAGCCAATTTTCAAATGAGGTGCTAAACCCTAACCTAACTTGAGTTCCAAGTCATCAAAATCTCTCAGATTTATCTCACCAACAAAGACCCCAATTTGATACCAAAAAAAAGAAAAAAGAAAAAAACTATACAAAAAGATTGAATCAAGAAGAAGATGCTCTCAATCAATTAACAAAAAAAAAAAAGATCTCAAAAAAATAAAAAAAAAAAAAAAAAAAATGCTTCTTTTATGGAATTAACAATTTTCTATTACTGTTAACTAAAATTTAGACTTACTAGATTACTGTAAAAAAAATCACATCAACTATATATCATTCATGCACCAAATTAATAACAAACACTCATCATATTATAATACCTATGAAATTCATTTTTCTTCCAAAATTATGTACCCAAAAAAATGCTCAAAACTTCACTGCATAATATCCAAACCAGTCTCAACCAATATAAAATTAAATTCACGGTAACCTGTCCTGGCCGTCGCCGCCGGTCTCCGCCGCCTGAATTTCTTCACCGTTGCCGTCACCGTCGCCGTCACGATCGTCCACAACCAAGCTCATCCGCACAGTGCCGTCGCTACACTGAGCCGTCCGTACAACATTGGGCCTATCGTTCCGCCAGATGGTGATCGTGAGGCGTCCGTCGACGGATCGGTCCTTGAAGAGAGTGAATCTTGGCCGTCCGTGCCCGTCCAGAGTCGAAATCGGCGGCGGGAACTCGTGCGACTCCTGGACGAAGCTCCTCATCAGACCAGCCATTCTCGCCGATCTCGCTTCGAGCGCCGATGTCATGTCCCACGGCGTCGTTTCCACCTCCAGATCGGCAATGCGGCTTGCAGTCTGTTCGCCGAACGCTCCGACCCCACGCTCTCCGTGCACGATTCCAACCGCTGAACTCGGTCGACGACGCGCCTGATTCTGCTTCCGTTTTCGCCGCCGCGGCTGGGAACGCCGGCGAGAATGTCTCTGAATCCGCCGGGAACAACAGGCTTGTTAATGTCGCCGGAGAGAATGTCTCCGAATGCGGCGGGAACAACAGGCTTGTTGTCGCCGGAACCGCCGCTACCTTCGCCGGAGGACGCCATGGAGACGGCGGAGAGGAGGAAGTGTCGAAGAAGACTAGAAGGTGGTGGTGGTGATTGTCACGAGAAAATTGCGGGATTTTCCAAATTCTCATTTCTGATATTTGCGAGTGAGTATTTATAAGCGTGATTTCTGGGTTC
>JAYMTH010002490.1:0-12505 GCA_036897465.1 Pelargonium australe
ATTATAACTTGTATATAAAATAAATAGAAAATAAAAAATAATTTAACTTAATCATGATTATATGTTTATTATATATATCTTAGAACACAAAAAATAGTGAAAGAAACTACAAACGTGAGAAAATGAAACTAACATTATAAAAATAAAAATAATCATAGTAGCTAATGCATGTTACATTGTATATATAAAATATTTCTCACTATGTAAAATGACCAGATGTAATTATTCTTCAAATTTTCTTTTCGGGCTCAAACATATGCTTCGTCGACGACTTCTTCATATGGATAGAAACTCAGAGAAATATCTTCAACTTGAAAATTTTCATATCATTTTCGATCCGTTGAGCTACAATGACATTAATGTATTCATTTTAGAGTCTTCAACCTAATTCACATGAAAGAAAAATATAAATATTCAAAGTAATAATAAAAACAACTAAAGAGATTCTCAATAAAATTTTCATATGTTGATTTTTGAATTGAAAAAATAATAAACAAGTATGACATATTTCTATTTGAAACCATTATTATTGTCATGAAAATGTATAAAAAACATGGTCAAATATGCATTGAGTATAATAGTTCATTAACATGAACTCAATATCATGAATGAATGATAATTGTTTTGTGGTGTAAGAACTTGTTTGTGTACATAAAAATGAAAAAAATTAATATAATACAAACAATTACCTTAAAAAATTTCACAAAGCCTCTATGCAATTGATCCCGTGTGGTTAATCTAATCTCATATCCTTGAAGTAATTTACAATTTAGAGATGAATGATTGAATGGAGGATGAAAGAAATATGAAGGGGATATAAATTGTGGAAGAAGATAGATTTGTGGCTCTTCAATTACTTTAGGCCACTATTAGCTAAAGAGATTAGATAATTGTTTACATATGAAGCTCTCATCTATTATACAACTACTATTATATAATAGCTATTGTTATAGGTAATGTTAATAACTATTATTATTAGTTAATAAAAAAATTTTTGTAACCTATGGAAGATGAATGGACTAAATCTGAAAGTGAAGGAGATGACTTGAAATTGTTAAAGTTGGTGATGTGACATCACCTCATGCTACCTCACCAACTTTAACACATATATATGTGGATTTTAAGGATACATAGAATTGTTCATTTGATAATTAATGATGATTTGACTGTAAAATTGAAAGTGTTTGCCCGAAAGCAAAATAAACGTTGACGGGTAATTAAAGAAGAAAGACATAAGATCAACTAGGATATAATTGTACGAGTTAAAACTACGTTAGTTTTAAAAATCTGACTCATCTAAACTTAAATGAGTCGACTCAGCTCCATTTATATTTTTTCCGATCAATCTGAACAAATTATTACATTAGATCGAGTATCGAACATCATATTTCAACACAAAATGCAAACCGAGTTCACCCATTGCAACCTCCGACCGGACATCCACCAAAGTCGTCAATGCTACCTTTTGTCCATCAATCAAATACTAATATTCAAATCTTTTATCGGTTGGACACATAACCTTTCCTTTTATTCCCAGTAAATATCTTTAGCTGACGTGTCCTTCTCTCACCTACACAATATTAAATATCCCCTCCTTTTGCGCTTTTTCTTCTCCACGTCAGCCTCCCCGCTATCCTGCGCCATTACATTTCCCTTTATCCTGCGCATACCGCTCACCTTAGCAGCCATCACCACCACTGAACCACATCTCCTGGCTTTTACACAGCACTCAGGCTTCAAATTTTCCATTCTATCCAGTTCACTCTGAGCTCGAATCGCTACGTGCTAACGTGCGCTTCTTCTTCTCCGGCGATCCTGTATCCGACCGTCTCCGATTCCGGACCGTCTTGTTCTTGCATCAATTCCTCAATTCCAGTAAGAGAGTCTTGGTTCTACTTCTGCATAGCTGTCGGTGGTACGGACTCTCGGCCACAAACTCTAGCCCTAATTTCATTACTAATTCTTTTCAACAAGGGAGGATTTGATCTGCGATGGAAGTTTCCTTGTAATCGGATTTCTTGATTGTTTTTTTTTTTTGGTTCTGAACAAAAATTGGGGTGGTATTTTGTGAATCACGATGGAGAATCCCGAGATCGGCGGCGTTGTTGGCGGAGGTGGGAATAAGGGAGGTGAGGGTTTTATTGATCGGAGCAAAGTGAGGATTTTGTTTTGCGACAATGATACTAAAAGTTCGGAAGAAGTGTGTAGGCTCCTCTGCAAGTGCTCCTATCAGGGTATAATTGTTTTTTTTGCTTTTATTTATTATAATTTTGTACTTGTGATTTCACATGTTTTGAACTTTTGTTGGTACTTATGAGATAATCAATGTTGATTTATAAATAGTTTGGAGATCAAGTATGATATGCATTTCTAGTTCTAGTTGGAGGATCATTTGAAGCTTTGACCTTAGAAATGAGTTGTTGAATAACATATACATACATATAACTAGGGTACGTTAAACAACGTTTAGATTTTAAAACAAAATTGAACTAACTATAGACTAGTCTTTTTCGCCATTGAAAAACGAAGGTGATTACCTTATAGCATCGTTGTTGGGAATGTGCCACACAAAATCCCTACTATTTGAAGGTAAAATGCTAAAACACGATGTGAAATAATTTTAATTTTAAGGACCGTTGAGTTATTTTATTGATAAAGGGGATAGGAAAGAGAAACTTATATGGTGTTAACTTAATGTGATTATGCACCGAATAGTGTAATGAATTGTTGGAAGCTATGTGTACTTGATAGGGGATAATATACGCTGACTGTCATCTTTTCCTTCACAGTCACGTTGGTGAAATCAGCTAGACAAGTGATCGATGCACTTAATGCTGAAGGACCTGATATTGATATCATACTTGCTGAAGTTGACCTTCCTATGGCCAAAGGCATGAAAATGTTAAAGTACATAACCCGAGATAAAGGGTTGCAGCGCATTCCTGTAATTAGTAAGATTATCTTGTTATTTTTACTGCCATTTTCCAACTAGCTTACTTCATTTCCTGGGTAATTTATTGTGTGATCCTCATCATATAAATTCCTATTACTTTGCTAAGTGATGTCGGCATTGGATGAGGTCTCTGTTGTTGTGAAGTGCCTGAGATTTGGAGCTGCTGATTATCTTGTAAAGCCTTTACGCACAAATGAACTATTAAATTTGTGGACTCATATGTGGCGGAGAAGGCGCATGGTTTGTCACTTGTCTTTGTCATTAACACATTTCAGTTTTCATTTCCTTTTCACACATTACAGTAATGTTTCTGGGGCACATTGGTATCTTATGTGTCTTATCCATAAAGATATATTCAAATCCAAGTGATCAGGAGCAATCACTATGGACATATTAGGAGATTTTTGGAAATCTAGTTCCAGAATCTATTCTCTTGGAATATTTTTATATTATGTGATTGCCTGGGAGATTGCATAATTTGCATTAGAATGTATTTAAACCCAGGGTTGAAATAACTGATTCTAAACTCATTGCTCCTGCATCTGTGCCATATTTAAATTTCAAAGAGCATCTCTGCATAACATATCTCAGTTTTTTTTTTTTTTTTTTTTTTTTTTTTTTTTTTTTTTTTTTTTTAAATCTTTACTTGCTTGTGTACGAAGAGGCAATATTAAGATGTTCATTTCTGTTATTATTCTATTACAGCTAGGGCTGACAGAGAAGAATATCATGACTTATGACTTTGATCTGGTGGTATCAGACCCCAGCGATGCTAATACAAACAGTACAACTCTGTTCTCAGACGACACTGATGAGAGATCTCGGAAAACCGCCAATCTAGAAGCAAGCTTGTCAACTCATCAGGAAAATGAGGTTAGTTCAGCAGTAGCACTAGAGCATTGTTTCTAGAATGAATAGAGTGAGGAAGATGGCATAACGATATTGCACAGACCATCCCTTGAATGCATTTTCCATCCGTTCAGTTTAAAAGACATTAACTATGCTATGTCAACTGCATATTACTTACACTTGTCACCATTAGACTGGATATGAGGCTGCCACCTCATGATGACATGGACTGTCCCATCAGAAAATAATCATGATCTGACAGCCATATGCCCAGTCCAATGGTGCCACATGTCAATGAAACACTAATGACGTAGCAAAGTTATCATCTGTTAACTTAAATGGATTTGAGGGAGGTTTTTGCAAGTGTTGTAACAAGAGGGGAGGTCTGTATAAATTTGTTATATCTCAGGGTCAGGGTGCAGGTTAAATTTACTCTTCATATATCATACCAAAAAATAAAAAACCTTCCAAAATTCTTAATATCTAAGTCCCGGAAAACAGATGACTGATACGAAACCCTGACCAAGAATGAATCATGAATGTGGCCAAGCTGTTTTGAGTCCTGCATCAAGCTTGTGCTGGATAAATCCAGCTTATTTAAGCAAATGCAGTGAATCCTAATGGTAATTATGCTTTGGGAATCAACCAATTATGGGGGTCTAGTCACAATAATTCAATAAATGGTAGCGAAGACAGCTGTTTCTGTAAATTCCAGGTCCGGTCAACTGAGAAAGATGCTGAGGACTAAACAAGGGAATACTTCTAACACCTCGACCAATTTGGGTAGAGAATACTTGTAGTGCATTTGTGCTGAAGTCTCTTATTTGGGGTCTGCTGAGTATATCTGGACTATATAAGTGAATCTGTTAACCCAAGTAATAGACTAGTCTTTTGGGTACAGATCTAGTAATCTAAGTGAGTATGTATTGGGCCTCACCTGATTTTCTCTTCCGAAGGCTATGGTTTTGGGTCTTTGGCTGGAAAGAACTGCTGGTTTTGCTATAAAATAAGCTTTTCTTTGACATTTAGATTTAAGGACGAAGGAATTTCAAAATTTTCATGACAAGGTCTGTTGATACTCTAGTTTATTTTTGGCAATCCTTTATTTGCTATAAAATGATAGTAAATCTCTTTTTCTGGTTTGTGTGAAGCTTAATTGTGCTTCATGTACCACATTACATCTCTGTGTTGTCGAAAAAGTCCTTTCCTTGCAACCTGTGCTTTCAGCACACTTTTACTAACTCTGCCACTTCTGCTTAAAGATGTAAAGGTGTTAGAAATTTAACGGATAATTATCTATCCATTACTAGAAAGTACAAAATAGCCAAAACCTTCTGGACTGCTTTGGATATGTAAGTATTCTCCGAAACTGTATAAAGACTAAGACATCATCATGACTGCAATTTTATGTTGGTAAATAAGAATTCCAATGCATACCAAAGATGAATGGAAATGAATTTGTGTCTTCAAGTGTTTGACATGCCCAAATTTTAGACAATACTACAAATCAGTGACAGGAATGTTTTATGTTGACAAGGATGTGGGGTGCTCATATTGGATGACATGAAATATCTAGACTATAAATTAGGTTTATTATTATTTATTGTATGAAACATATTCAATTATTTATCTATATCTGTCATATATTCATACTGATTGTCTGCACGCAAGTTGTGAAAAGTAATATGACCATGAATTGATTACACAGTTTTGCATTGCAGTTCCATAATTTGACTGTTTCATTTAGTTTGAACCAGAGCGAGTTCTTTTAATAGTGTGAAATGAGCATCAATGTTGATGTAGTTGCAGGTTTACTGTAATGCATTTTCAGTGTATGTACAAGCTTTTTAATATTTATAACTTGCTAGATTAAGTATGGAGCACTTTTTTTCCTCCAATTTCTTGTCATAATTCATAAACAACTTCACCACTTTTGAACTTAGTTAATGTTCCAACTAACATTTTTTGCATGTGGATACGATACTTTTTGCTTTTCAGTCTACTGCTGCAGCCACCGCCATTGTGGCTGCAGTAGCTGCTGTTGTAGAACCTCCAGCCAGTGTGCCAATGCAATCTTGGCCCAATGTGTCTGGAATTAGCAACCACTGTACAGGTGAGCTGCTGTCTTTTTTACTCTATATTATCTGTTTCATTGCTGACGCCTGACAGGCTTCACATGACACACGAGCACAAAGCTTGCCCTTGTGTTAGTTGCATCTCTGGATATGAGAAATCATATTCCCAGTTGCTTATATTGTCTTAATAACCAGTAGTACATGTAAACATTTACAGGGTTCTTAGTGTTATCAAGATTACCTTTTTGTTCTCAATCACTATTGTTTTGTTCTATTTCTGTGCTCTGTATATTACAATTTGTATGGATGTAGATACCTTGCATATTAAATATCCCTTATATTTTCATGTATTGAGTGAAAGTCCTCCCAGCAGACTATATTTTATTTCTTAATTATTTAGTTCTAGTTTTAATTTATAAATGGGTTGATGTGCATACATAGTTAATAGTTTGAGTAATAAAATGAAAGTTTTTTTTATTTATTTACAAAATTGGAACAAATTTATCTTTTATCAGCTAAGGTGATTTACTTATATAAGAAATAACACTTAAATTTTTCAGGGCAATTTCAATCAGGTCCCAAGAAGAGTGAATTGAAGGTTGGTGAGTCTTCGGCCTTTTTCACATATGTCAAATCAAGCTTTACTAAGAGGAATGTGCAAGCGATTACCCATGCTGTTGGAGGGGAAGCTGCCCAACACTTGATGACTAGAGAAAAGCTTCATGCATTGGGTGGACAAATGACTAATGCTACCCACATACATGATAATGGAGGGTCATGGGAAAGCCACTCACATACAGATGAGTTTACAAATAGTAGTGTCCCCCCTGATTCAAGTTCCCTGGAGAGGTCTTGTACACCTACTATGTCACGGCAATTTCCACAAGAAAGGAGCTCCAATGAAGAACAATCATCCCAGGTTCACATGTGTCCAGGAAACAAACCTCAACTTGATCTCTCAGGTTTTCCACCACAGAATGCTTATCCGTATTATATGTCGGGAATGGGAAATCAAGTTATAATCCCATCATCCAAACAATTATACCAAAAGAGCATACATGACCCTGCTACTTCGGCTATGGTGTCTCAGTACAATCCTCCTGTACATGGGATGGCATCTTTCCCCTACTATGTAAACATTTGCTTACAACCTGGTCAAGTGCCTACCAGTCACCCATGGCCATCATTTGGAGGTTCACCCACTGAAGCCAAATCATGTAAAGTTGATAGAAGAGAGGCAGCATTGATCAAGTTTAGGCAGAAAAGGAAGGAACGGTGTTTTGACAAGAAGATTAGATATGTAAACCGGAAAAAACTTGCTGAAAGGAGGCCTCGTGTGAGGGGCCAATTTGTGAGGAAGGTGAATGGTGTCAATGTGGATCTCAATGGGGAACCTGCTTCTAATGATTCTGACGAGGAAGAAGAGTATGAAGAACAAGCATCTCGGGACTCTAATTCCCCCGAGGATGACTCTTCTGGATACAAACTTTGAGCGACTGGTCACTGTGGAAGGCTCTTTTCGTTCCATTAGATTGGAAATTCCTTCACGAGGGTAAAGTTGAATCTTTATTTGCGGAATTTCCTTACAGCTCTAACTGCTTCCCATATGCAATGAATGAAAACGTGATCGAGGTGCCTTCATTTTGGCTGGGCATACAGCCTGAAGGGTGCATACCCGTGATTCCCTCACCGTCCAATCCAATAGAGAATGCGCAGGGATTAATCTAATTTGGATTGTTGACAGTGGAAAAGAGGTTCATCACATGTATGTTGTAACAGTCAATTTATTGTGTCGAAACCCAGAGGTTGGATGGTACAGTTGAACATATATGAACTCCATCTACGTACATGGTTCTTCTACTTGAAGAAAGGTGGAGGTTTCCATATATGGTCTGCTACTAAATTCATAGAGTATCAAGTTTTGAACAGCAATAGTGTTTTCAATACAGAAATATGATATTGACATCTCTCATTTTGTTGAGTGGCCATTCAACTAAAATATAATGTGAGTTCAAACTTTGTCGTGTTCAAGAAATTGAATCCATGTTCTAGTCGTTAGTTTTTTTTTATTTTTTATTTTATCAGCAATAGACGCTTATATTTATGTAAATAAGATTACAAAAATAAAATGCATTTAACACTACTAAAAATACAAAAAAAGCAATACAACAAAACCGGCTTGGAAAGTGTGAAGGACAATGGTTAGTGAGTGAGCATATTCTCTTGGAATGTGTGGAGGTTAAAGTGGGACTCCATTGAGAATCGTGAGCACGCGCACAAGGGGAACTGAGTCATGTTGAAACCGAAGTGGTGGGCGGCGGCCGGCTGATTGGTGCCAGAAGTTGAGTGAGAACAATGATACGGGCAAGCATGAAACAACACATGGTGAGTCATCGAACAAAACTCCGGGCTTAGATGGAGTGCAACGACGGAGATGAGGGGGGTTCCGACGATGACGTGAGCCCGGCCGTGGCGGAGGCTGCAAGTGTGAGAAGGCTCGGGCGACAGGGGCAGCATCGACGAAGTGAAGATGTTGCAGGGAGTGTGCCGGTGATGATGTTGCAAGGAGGAGCCGGTGATGATGGATTGCAAACCGGCGATGGTCGTGCCAGATCTGGCAACGGCTGAAGCGACACAGATCTGTGATGCAGAGTTCCGATGATTCACACTTCCAGAAAGTTTACAGCACTAATAAATGACCATTCAACTTGAGTGTACGATTGATCATAGTCGTTTTCATGTTTTTTCTCGTTCATAGTCTCTCGAACTCGCTTTGCCTATTTTCCTTCATTAATCAGAATCCACAGTTTTGATGATACCTAATGGTTCAAAGAAGGTCCAAGAAGGATAAACTAAGAAGAGAATTTCAAACCAAGGCAAACCCATTGCCGTGTTGTCACCTCTCAAAATGGATCTTGTCACGTACATGACAACTCCATTGAATCGAACTAAAGAAGAATAAAACAATTTTTTTTTATATTACAGAAGCAACTTAATTCAGATTACTTCTAAATTATCATAAACAATGGAGTTTTGTTGTCATGTTGTTACGTTACGTTGTAGATGATTGCTGCTCCTTGATGTTTTACCATGAAAATTATCAACCAAGACTTCATCACGTGCTAGGAGAGATCCACACGCCGTCTACGTGTCCACTCGATCGAGTCACAAACTCCAATCCATAAACTAGATTTCAAATTTTGTGTGCTTAAACCCATTGATGGATGACCTTGGAACAAAGTCACAAAAAGAAGTATTAGACCCATATCTCTCAAGTAAAACTTCGTTCTCTGGTTAGAAATTTACGAATGTGTTTCACTTGCAAACAATTTGAAGACGATATTCTCAACGATTTTTCTCAACAACTATGACATCTCATAAGTTTTCTATTTTTCATTCTCTCGATCTCTTTCCAGTAATGAATGAATTGATAAAGAGCAGTGGTTTCCATTAACTTAGTTATATGAGGAAAATTCTTAAATTATCAAATCAATTTAAAAATATATATATATATAATCTTATCCACTTTGAAATCTTGAATGAAATTAGCTCAAATACAAAACAACCCTTAAAATACAGTTAAACCAAACCGTTTCTTTGTGATTTAATACGCCACGTGAAATACCTAAAATGTGTGGTCTAATTGAATTATTAAAATGTGTGGTCTAAGTGTGTCGTCAAATCAAATGATCACAACAACACATGTCACTCCTCACGTTCAAGTTTGTGCTCTGGTCACTCCTCACGTAATACTGCACTGATCCACTAATTTACACCTCTAAATTATATTTTGGGTTGATACCACTCCACTATGGGAGTATGGGTTACTTCAACATTGAGCCAGATTTCAATATGTTTGGAGTTCTTGAGCATTATACTTTTTTGGCTCTTCACACCATCATAGACGACATGACATCAATATCAACCAACCACCACGTAATAAGACATCGTCTCTCGACTTTCATTTTGTGAGTATAGAAACCTCATCTACCCAAATGGTAACCTATCTTCATTTGGAGCTCTCAAGTTCATTAAAGAAATTTTGATTAAAACTCAGGTATTAGACATAGTGTTTAGAAGGCTCGGGTGGCTGTTGAGCTTCTTTCAGACCCGACTGAAGTATGCTAAGTGCATATAATTGGAGAATTATTTATAATAAACAAAAATTTGCACACAAGTTAAACCTCTCTTAATTTGCATCCAGAGCAGTAGTATTTACATTAAACAAAGAAAAAGTACCCAAAAGAGAAACATTCGACCGTAACACAATACTGCAATACATAATACAATTTAAATTTTATAGACAGAAAAAATAGAATACATTGAAGAATTAAGGAAATGGTTGGGTGATCCTTACTCGTATATTCGGCACCATTTCACCTCCAAACACAGATGCTGCCTCCTCCATCCACGGGCTGTCCTTTTCTATGTAATGTACGCCAACAGCTGACAGACAGGGCAAATAAAATACATCGACAGCCAATATAATTTACCATTCTCTACTTACATGGAACAAACAGAGTAGCTTGGAAGGATATACTATAGTATAGACCCATGCAAATCCTTTTGTTTTCAAGTAAGAACTTTGTGACGGGCAAGCAGTACTTCATTCAACTGAGCGATTTGGTGCAACAGTCGGGTGATTTTCTGCAGATGAGCAAAACGAAAGTTCGGTATTAGGAAACGTTAACTATAAACTGCATATGCATACTGTCTATTATAGTCCAGAGGCATAAGAGCAAATTCACAAGTATAAAGATCCAGCAACTACTTGACAGCTACTAATAACACCATTTCACTTTCTCTACGACAGGAAATCTCTCACCAAGAGACACGGTACCAATTCCATCTGAACAGCCACAGAACAAGTGTATACGAACCATTTAGGAAAAAGGTTTACAGCAATTACTTAGTTGGAGTCTGTCATCTTTGAAATAACTAGAGAATTCACAACAAAGCTGATACGGAACCAAATTCATGTTTAAGAGGTGTAACCAAGCTGAGTCAAGACAAATATTGTATAGGTAAGCACAAATTTCTAGATACTTTCCCACAATCATTGAATAGAATCTAATTTGGGTGTTGGAGGAGGCATCCACTTGGAAAACCTAGTTTTACACAAAGCGAGAGCTCATAGAGGAGATTGGTTGTGTTACGTGGAGCAACACTAGTAAACATCTTAACTCAAAACCTTGAAGCTCAAACTTCAACACAGTCTAATTCAAACTTCATATGGAGATACTTTTGTTGTAGGTGAGATCAAAGCTTGGCTACCTTTAGCTCGAGAAACATAAGTTTACACATATTTTTAAAACATAGAACTATCGAAGAACCCTATTAGGCTTGTGAGTCTCTAGAGTGAAGACGGAGCTTAAACTCAGCTAAACTAGTCACTGAGCTACTTAAATAAGTTCAAATGTGTCACTTTGTCTTCAAAATTGCTACTTCCTCCATCCTAAGAAAAGTATATATGGAGAAAAGGCTAAAACACTAATCAACCTATCATCAAGCTGAGAGAATTTCAATGGGTTCTAACATCTAATATATTATATTGGCAAAGCAATTCAAGCTCTAATCTAATTAAAGAGTCTATGTTTACAAGGAACTAACAGAGGCATTACAACGAACACTTGGAGTGCACAAATGAATCATTCAAAACCAACCTCATCTTTCTCTTCGATGACCCGCATCATCATCATCTGGTCCCTGCTCCGTCCTTGGATCTGCCGTCTCCGGACCCACCTGTAAAACCACACCGCCACCACTGCCACCACTCCGGCTGAGCGCGCAAATGACCAAATTGGCCCTCTAACGGCAACAATATTTCGAAACGAGGAAACTAGGCGAAAAAGCCCAGAGTACACGACGTCGAGCCCAATAACGAACCACCCTTTCAACTCGCCGGAGTTTTGGACCAGGGAGTTACACTCCGGCGATGGGAGAGGCGCCGGCGGCGGAGGTGGCGGCGCGTCAACCCAGTTGACATCAGAGGGGGAGAATGATGACGCGGACGACGACGATGGTGAAAGCGAAGGTGAGGGCGATGGTGGGTCTGGGTCTGGGTCTCCGGGATCGAATCGAGAAGAAATTTGGAGATTTTCGTGGTTGATTGGAGGGAAGACGAAGCAATCGGTGTTGTTCGGGGGATCTCTGATGAGCACCATTGAGGGTTCTTTGAAAAGGGTTTGTGGAGGCTGGTGATCTGAGGGTTGGAATGGTTCGAAGCTGACTGAAAATTCATGCTCCGCCATTGTCAAAGAAGAGCCGAGGAAGTGGAATTCGCTTTGGCGCAGGAGAATTTTGTTCTGGTTCGCTCCGCACCTTCCGTTTGGAGATCGATTTAATGGGCTTTTTTATCTTCTTATTATCATTCATGGCCTAAGCCCAATAAATTGGCAAACGTGACTAATGGGTCTGTATTATGTTTGTACAACCAAACTGAGATCAAGTAGTGATGATCTATACATCAAGGAGGTTAGAGATAACCATCGGGTTTGAGCCTTCTTGCTGACTTTATGGGGTGGAGTTTACTATTCGAAAAATTAGCTCCAAAGTGGCGAATCACGAACCCACACATGGCGTTCGAGCGCCACCTGAGGAACCCTCATCTCGCCCAACCATGCGACCT
>JAYMTH010002491.1:0-12502 GCA_036897465.1 Pelargonium australe
TATATCAGCACATCTCTCTGCCATTCAAGCAGCAGAGACATTACTCTCAATTACCATTACACTATCATATGGTATCAGAGCCATCTCGTTCCTAGGCCTGCCTTGTTCATTCTTTTTTTTTTCCTCTCTCCAAACATGTCCACTGCTTCCTCTCCCATAGCTACCACCGATAACGCAAACACCACACTCGTGCAAGCTGCCGTCACAGGATCATCCAACTCTAACAACATATGCTTGCCGTCGCTGACAATCAAACTAGACGGCTTCAACTATCCAACATGGGTCTCTCACATTCATGATGCCCTTGAGGCCTTCGATCTTGAGAAATATGTTGATCAAGATGATTTAGAGCCCGCTCGACAAGTCAACACAACCGATGATGATGCCGCAACTCAAGTGGTCAATCCAGAATATGTGATTTGGAAGAGACAAGACAAATTAATCTTGCTTTGGCTTCGCGGTACTCTCTCAGAGGCAGCTACCAATTACATTATCAATGCTTTGTCATCCCGTCAAGCATGGGTCAAATTGGAGAAGGTATTTAAACCTCAATCAGATTCCAAAGTTATGTCCCTCAGGTACCGACTCTCTACTCTTCAATAAGGCACTATGTCATGTCTCGAGTATGTAAACAAAAAACAAGGACTCTCTATTCAATTGGCCTCAACTAACAATCTTGTCTCTGAAAATGAATTAATCATGCACATTGTGAATGATTTAGATGCTAAGTATGCTGCAGTTGGTACATCCATCAAGGTCCAACTTGTCACAGGTTCTATAACTGTCGACACTCTCTTAAGTCTTCTCATGGATGAGGAGTCCATACAACAATTTTCTCAATCTCATTATCATGTTCATGCTGCCAATGCCGTCGTCAGACAACATGGTCGAAGCTTCAATAATTTCTCAGCTAGAGGTCGTGGCAGAATGCCTCATAGTCGCGGCTCTCAAAGGTATCACAATTTTCAACCACGGAACCACCGCCCTCCTAGTGTCGCATCCCAACATCGAGACAAATCTGCTACTCAATGTCAAATCTGCGACATAAGAGGTCATATCACTGCTTCATGTTGGGAACGTTACAATCATGCCTACTCCGCCGAAAATCCGGGTCGTGTATCAACTTATTTTGCCTCACGTCCATCAAATAATAATGACTCAAGTTGGTATGTGGACTCCAGTGCCTCAGCCCATATTACTGCTGACATGAACAATCTCTCTCTACAATCGACACAATATCAAGGTGATGATCGTGTTGAGGTTGGAAATGGTGAGCTTCTCCCAATCTCTCACATAGGCACTGGTTCATTACAGCATGTGAATCACTCTTTTGTGTTGAAAAATGTTTTATATGTTCCCATGATTACTAAAAATCTGCTCAGTTTATCTCGGTTTATACGTGATAATGGAGTTCGTATGGAATTCACGCCTTATGAATGTTTGGTTAAGGATGTGCAGGGCAAGGTGTTGCTCAAGGGGATGCTTGAACATGGCTTGTACAAGTTGGATGGAAACACTACGACAACACCCTCCACAACCACTTCACCATCCACCCACATTGCTTATGTTGGCAAACGTACTTCCCTACTTGGTTGGCACAATCGCCTAGGTCACCCCAATGAAAAGGTCACTCGAAAGTTAGTCTCTACTTTTCACTTACCTGTCACCTCCGAGAAAGATTTTTCCATTTGTAGTGCATGTCAATTAGGAAAATTACACCGTTTTCATTTATCTAGTCGTCATGTTTCTGCGTCTGCACCATTTGATCTTATTTATAGTGATGTTTGGGGTCTGGCACCTATTTCCTCTTTGAATAATAATTGCTATTTTGTTCAATTTCTTGATGATCACTCCAAATTTATTTGGGTTTATTTTATCTCTGCCAAAAGTCAAGTGTTTTCTGTGTTTAATCAATTCAATTCTATGATTGAGAGGCAATTTAACTCAAAAATTAAACGAGTTCAAACTGTTTGGGGTGGTGAATATCGCACTCTCACACTATTTTTTCAAAAACTTGGGATTATTCATCAACACCCATGTCCGCATACACATGAACAGAATGGGGCACCTGAGCGACGTCACCGTGAGATAGTCGAAAAGGCATTGTCACTATTAGCTCATGCCTCTTTGCCTATCTTATTTTGGGAACACGCAATTGCAACCTCGGTTTATCTCATTAACCGCACTCTCACTTCTGCTCTCAATCATAAGTCCCCATACCATGCTCTTTACTCTAAAACTCCGGACTACTCAATTCTCAAGACCTTTGGTTGCCTGTGTTTTCCCTTCCTACGTCCTTATAACTCGCACAAGCTTGATTTTCGTTCAAAACCATGTGTATTCCTCGGTTATAGCAGTAAACACAAGGGTTACTTATGCTTGCATGTTGAGTCTCACAAAATTTATATTGTTCGACATGTTGTCTTTGATGAAACCAAGTTTCCGTACCCGAGTTTGTCTTCCACGTCCGTCACTTCCTCGTCATCATCTATGCCATCTCCTCTCTCTTTACTTCTTGATGCAAGTCGTAGTGCTCAACCACATGTTGCCTCTCCACCATCAAACACTATCACAGAGTCATCCAATGTACAAGTCCCCAACAGTCCTATGCCTACAATGTCTCTCACCACCTCCTCTGTACCCTCATCTACATCTCACCATACCTCTCTGCCATCACATGTACAAGTCACTAACAATCCCATCATGGAATACCCCCCGCCTGCGCATCTTCCACATCTTCGTCCGGCTTCGAATTCTCAACATCAAATGGTAACACGGGCTCGCACTAATTCTTTGAAATCTAAGGCTTTCACAGCCGTTCGTTACCCCGTTCATATTGCAGAACCAACTGGCTATCTTCGTGCCATGCAAGACCCAAATTGGTATGCTTCCATGCTTGATGAAATATCCGCTCTTCATCATAATCAAACATGGACCTTAGTTCCTCGGCCACCGACCACTAATATTGTTGGTTGCAAATGGGTGTTTCGGGTAAAACATAATCCTGATGGTTCAGTTGCTAGGTATAAGGCCCGTCTCATTGCTAAAGGCTTTAGTCAGCGTCCGGGGGTTGATTTCTTTGAGACTTTCTCTCCTGTAATCAAGCCTACTACTGTTCGTCTAGTTCTCTCAACTGCAATTTCTCGAGGATGGAATATAAGACAATTTGATGTCAATAATGTGTTTTTCAATGGCGAACTTCAGGAACATGTATATATGGTTCAACCTCCCAGATTCAAGGACCCGAAGTTCCCGCATCATGTTTGTCTTCTTCGAAAGGCATTATATGGTCTCAAGCAATCCCCACGTGCTTGGTTTTATAAGCTTCGAACTTTTCTTCTACAACACGACTTTCATGGGTGTGCCTCAGATTCCTCTTTGTTCGTTCGTCGATCGGGTCGCTCTCTCACTTACATGTTAGTCTACGTTGATGACATTATACTTACTGGTAGTAATTCCACCTTCCTCGAATCATTTATAGCACTCCTTAACAACACATTTGCTCTCAAGGATCTTGGCACCATCAACTATTTTCTTGGCATTCAAGTAACTCACACACCCAATGGACTTCTCTTGCATCAATCCAAATATGTGCTTGACATACTTCAGTGTGCTGACATGCTTGAGTGCAAACCGATGCCTACACCCGCAGCTCCTCACTCCCAACTCATTAGTGATGGTACACTGTTACCCGATCCTTATCATTTTCGCAGCATAGTGGGTGCACTCCAATATGTTACAATCACGAGACCGGGCATTGCTTACTCCGTCAATAGAGTATGTCAATTTATGCACTCCCCCACGGTTGAACATTGGAAAGTCGTCAAACGTATTCTTCGATTTCTCAAGGGCACTCACATGCATGGTTTGGTACTTCGTCGTTCCTCTGATCACCAACTCGTTGCCTACTCTGACTCGGATTGGGCTGGAGACCCTCAAACCTGTCGCTCTACACAAGGTTATTGTGTTTATTTTGGAGGCAATCTCATTAGTTGGTCTTCCTCTAAACAACCCTCTGTGGCCCGCTCTAGTACCGAAGCCGAATATCGGTCTCTTGCTGCCGCCACTGTTGAGATCATTTGGTTACAACAGTTACTTCGCGAACTCCACATCTTGTTGCCTCAGCCACCAGTGCTATATTGTGATAATATCTCGGCCAAATATATGACAGCCAACCCGGTCTTTCACAAACGGTCCAAACACATTCAGATCGATTTTCACTTTGTTCGTGAAAAGATCGAGCGAGGCAATCTTCTTGTTCATCACATACTTGCTCGATATCAAGTGGCTGACGTGCTTACTAAGGCCCTACCTGAATGTGCCTTCTTGCCGTTTCAATTCAAATTGTGCGTTCACCCCACGCTCAGTTTGTGGGGCCGTGATAAGGAAAGAAGAGAAAACTCAGCTACCATGTCCTCCTAGTATCATGGAGATCACGAAGATCATTTCTATTTATATAATAGAGTTGACATTGTGTATATCTGTAATTATTTGTTTCCATTTCCTAATGTATTGATAGTGTAATTACACTAATATATATATATATAGACATTACTCTCAATTACCATTACACTATCATAATAATGGACTATCATAAAATTGATATTTTTGAAAAAAATCGTCAAAGTTAACAAAAGTTACAAAAAATGTTTAGGGTAATCCACAACAAAAAGTGACAAGTAGATAATATTCATGTATAATCCTTTAAATAAACTATCTTTATATTTGAGGTCTTGATTCAATTCTATTACATGCTAGAATCTGCAAACTCAAGCATTAGGTGGAGTACTCAAGCTATTATTAGGAGAGTTCAATAGAAAGTGGTTAGTGGTGATCAAAACAAGTTAGTTAGGATTGATGATGTCTGTGATCTGGTCTCTTCAAATTATGAGATGCTCTTTCTCTATGATGGAACGTTTAAGGATAACAAAAGTGGGCTAGGATGAGAATAGTTGTATGCAGTTGTTCTTACCAAAAGGGTGACATGTAGATTTCATTTAAAATGATAACAGCTCATTAAATTTCATTCATACTTACCCAAGTGAATTGGTGGGATCGTAGTGACCCGACTAGATCTAGTAATTTTAATGAGGTGTCATCACATCATTACTGGCTTAACGTAAGCCATATATGTGCACATTTTGTTTTTCTATCAAGTTTGAAAAAATAGAATTCAAATTTAGTTTGTTTTATCTCCGCAAGGAGCTCTCGTGAGAGTCATCTCCATAACCACTGTTCACATACCCAGATTGCATGTAACAGTGCTTCTTCCCAATTCCCTTCTCTACCCTCATCGCCGTCTCAATCACATCAACCCATCACAACCGTCCCTTCACCTCCCAATCTGACCAGTGGGAGTGATCTCCACTGGAACTAGCCTCATTTACCTAGTAATAGAGTAGGTAAGGGCTAATTTATGACCACATCCTTAAGTTTTTATGCCCATTGGCCAGCTCTTTGCCTTCTCCAACATAATATCTCTATTTCCAACATATCTAATCATTCTCAACCTCCCTCTTGGCTTATTAAAACTAAATTGATCATCTTCTTGATCCTTATCTGCATCCCCAGCTCTATTCCAAACAGTTCCATATCTGTTTCCCAACCTTTATTCCCTTATGGAAACCACAGATTCCTTCATCGGCAAGCATGGAGTCGAAATTGCTTGCCCCCCCTCATTTCCAGCTGTAATTCTACTAACTTGCAATGCTCTCTTATCGCCATCTTAGTGGATAAGAGAAACTTCTCCTCTGCTACTCTCAGTTCCATGCTGCATGGGCTTTGGGTCATCTCGGCACCTTTCGAAGTCCAAAGCATCGATGAGAGGAAGTATCTCCTTATATTCTCCAACCCTCAAGATGCCTCATCTGTCCTTAGTGTGGTCTCTGGAATATTACAAGGGCTGTACTGGTGGTTGGGTCCCTCAATCAACTGGCTTCTCCAAGGAACATTGGGTCCCCAGTTTCCCAAATATGGATCCAAATCCATAATATCCCCTTTGCCTATTCTCACCCTGACTTTGTAGCTCATGTTGGTAGCTTGGTGGGGCCTCTCCTGGACGTGGATCTCTCCAACGAAAGAGAAGGACGCTGGCTATACCAGCGTGCCAAAGTATGGATCAACTTCGAAGAGCCCCTCATTCCGAGCTGCTATTTGAAGCTGGAGACAGGAGGTAGGATCTGGATCCAATTCAAATACGAGCGTATCTTCAAAGTTTGCATCAAGTGCGGGCACATTGGCCACTCTGCCTCAGCTTGCAAAATACCAGTCCATGCGGCGGAAGTTAAATTGGCGAAGAGGATGAACTATGCCATCTCCCAAGGCATCGACTCCAGTTTAGTTTTTGAGCCCTCAGTCAGAATGTTCTCTCTGGAGCTGAGGGCGTTCCCAAACACAAAGAGGTTCCGCAACACCACCCTCTGTGTGCCCTCTGATCAAGGCGGCATCTATAACTTCCAGCTTTCCTCCAATTCCCATGAGGGCTCCTCTGATTTGGAGACTAGTGAAAGTAGTATCATTCCAGTCATGGGACCTATCATCCCTGCTGGTACGTTCCAGGCACAGGGCATCCATGGCCCTAATCTTCCCTCTCAGTCAAATCTGTCCCACTCAGTCAATTTTCTCGGCACCCATGGTCTGGATCACCCCATGCATGGCCCAAGTAATGAAGACCAGGGTCTCCACGTCCCTACTATCGCTGATACAGTGATGAGAGAAGCTTGTGGCGACCATCTGGAAAGCTCGATAGTAGGTCAAGGAGGTTTTTCGGAGTCACCTCGGTATCGGGCTCATTCTCAGCCTGCCGGAACAGTGTACAATGCAGAGGTCTCAGCGCGTGTACACCACTCGCCGAAACGTGCCATAGTGGATGTGAGTGAGGCTGGGTTGACTTTTTCCGCTGGAGCGTCACTTGGAACCCATGCAGCTTCGCAAAATGGACAAGTGGAAGGTGTGGCCCACAACCATGATGACGCTGGAGGTCTAGACCAGGGTCGCCATGATGAGAGTGCTCCTATTAGGACGGCTGACCTGTATCCCCGTCTATCCCTTCCTGCAGATGTCTGTCCCTCTAACCCCATAGCAAATGGGCCTCATCTTAGGCCTCATCTTCAAGCTCTGCTCAACCCCACTACTCCTGTTGGGCTCATTCAATTTGGGGAAGACCTTGCTCTTGCCCATCAAGCCCAAGTTTCAGATGTCTCTCCCACCAGCCCACTCTCCATGTGTTTCAGCCACCATAATGACCCAGATTTTCAACCGGGTTGGAGACCAGATCGAACCATGTCGAGCTCCCCCAATTCCAGTTCTCCTTCCTCCAGAATTGGTCATGTTTTTGGTTTTCCACACTCTTCCTCATCCTCAGACAGCTCCACTCAGATTGTGGAAAACCACAATGGCTTCTTCACTGTGGAAGCTCCCACCCTGGGCAACGGCCCCCTCACTGTGGAAGCTCCTACCCTGGAGAGGAACCCTGATACAAGCCCAGACCCTGCAGGCCTCAGAGGTCACTCCCTTTCTCCGGCCAATGTGAGAAAATAGCCCATCATTATCGTCTCCTTTGATGATTCTCCTGAAGAACCCTCTGCAAAATTCAAAACCCTAGCACCCTTTGCGGGTCTCCACTCTCTGGACCTGGAGCTGGGTATTCAAGACCCTTATGGCTCTATGTTGGAAGCAACTTGGATTGGCTCTGGTGGAGGTGGTATCTTCGTCCACGAGCGCAATTGCATGTAGGGAACCATAGAAGATCAAATTGAAGAGTTCAACCAGTATATGCAGCGAGAGATCAGATGGGAAGTCCTGAAGAAGGCCTCTTATAGAGCCGAATCCACCCCCTCTTTCCCCACATGGGTTGGCTGGGACTCTCCAGCTGATAGGGTCATGTTTGGGCGCAGGAAACGAGCAGCGTCGGAGCAGGAAGATTTTGACCGAGGGAAACGAAGGAGAGAGATGAGCAATGATCTGGACGACGACTCTGAGGTACCCATCTATTTTATTCTTAATAATGAGTTTGATTTTATGAAATACGGTGACAAAGCTGAGGTAGAGGCTATTAGATTCAAACTGTTTTATCATTCTCTGAATTTCCTGGATGATCCCACTCCTCCTCATGTGGAGTCTGATTTGGGTTCTGGTGTGGCTGTCCCTCAACAGCACACCGAGTCCCCATAAAAATTCTTAGTTGGAACTGCAGAGGGCTAGGTCTACCTCTGCATGTTTGGCATCTAAACGACCTGATTAGAGAAAGTAATCCAGATATAGTCTTCCTATGTGAAACTAAACTTCCATCAGACTCAATCTCCATTAAGCTCTCTCACTGGGGATTCTCAGAAGAATGGGGTGTTGATAGTAATGGGGCAAGTGGAGGAATCTGGATGGGTATGAGATCTCCCCTGTCAGCTTCCTATATCCATGCCTCGGATCATTTGATCCTTATTCGAATTAATGATATTAAAGGTTTCCACTGGTTCCTTGGTGGAATCAATGGCCATCCCAACCTCTCGTGCATAGAAGGGGTCTGGAACCATATTCACGCCACTCTTCAATCGATCTCGGGGCCCAATTGTCTACTGGGAGATTTTAATCAGGTCTTCAAGATAGGTGATAAGTCAAGCAGGAGGGCCTCTCAAATGCCAGGTGCTCAGTCTTTAAAGAAACTCATGAAGGATAACCTCCTAATGGAAATCAGGAAAGAAGGACCGAAATTTTCATGGTACAATAAAAGGGCTAATGGTGGTGAAATTTTTGAGGTCCTTGATAGGGGCTTCGGTAATCTGCAGTGGTTCACCCACTTTCCAGAGGTCAGGCTCTTATCTAGTCCTATTGTGATCTCTGATCACTCTTCTCCGGTTCTTGACCTTTCCCCCAAGCCTAAACCAAGGAAATATTTCCGCTTTGAATCAATGTGGTCCCTCCACCCATCTTGTTCCAAGGTAATCTCGGATAGTTGGGAGTCCTCTTCTCCAAGTGATTCCATGCTTTCAATCCTCCGCAAACTTCAAAGCACAGCACACAACTTATCGTATTGGAAATCCAGTACCTTTGGGAATATCCTGACCAGGAAAAAGTTTTTAAAGGAAGAAATAGAGAAGACCCAAGCTGTAATCCAAGAGGAAGTGTATTCAGAGGACTTTGTGCAAAATCTCCTTAACCTCCAAAAAGATTTGGAGAGCACCTTGGATATGGAAGAGGAAATGTGGAAGCAAAGATCAAAAATTATGTTTCTCAACCAGGGAAACAGGAACACCAAGTTCTTCCATGGCATGGCTACAAAGAGATCAGCAAAGAGCAAAATAAATGTTATTCAACGGGAGGATGGATCATGGACCACTTACCAAAAGGAAATCAACGGCATTTTTGTTCACTTCTTCAAGTCCCTTCTTTCTAATGAGGTGGATAACTCCTCAAGAAGGCAAGACTTATCCACTCAGCTCACAGATAATCTGCCCAGGAAGCTATCGCAGGCCCAAGTAGAAGAGGTAATGAGACCCTTCTCTGGTGAGGAAGTCAAGGAGGAAACCTTCTCTCTGTGCAGCTACAAGGCCCCAGGACCAGATGGCTTTCCTGCAATCTTCTATAAAAAAAATTGGAACATCATCGGGTCAGAGATATCCTCAGCTGTTCTGAACATTCTCAACAATGGTGCACCTATCAATCACATCAACAAGACTCTGATAGTTCTCATTCCGAAAGTTAAGGCTCCTTCTTCGCCCCAAGAATTCAGGCCAATCAGCCTGTGCAATGTTTTATATAAGATAGTTTCAAAAACCATGGTTGCTAGGTTAAAAGGGGTTATGGATCATCTGATTTCTCCATTTCAAAATGGTTTCGTTCTAGGCAAAAGGATACAAGATAACATAATAATAGCAAATGAAATCCTCCACAATATCAAGAGAGCCACCAAAGGGAAAGCTTATAAGGCTGCACTTAAAATGGGTGTGAGTAAAGCATATGATAGAGTTCGGTGGGACTTCCTTCTCCAAGTTCTCCAAGCTCAAGGCTTCCCGTCCAAATGGATATCTCTAATCCATCAATGCATATCGACTGTTAGTTACAGTATAAACATCAATGGAGATAGGTCTTCGTGGTTTTCTCCTAATAAAGGCCTAAGACAAGGTGACCCTTTGTCCCCATATCTATTTCTCCTATGTGCAGAAGTGCTGTCATCCCAATTGGAGAAAGAGGCTTCTATGATTATGCTGCAAGGCATTCAGATAGCCAGGGGTGGATCTACTATCAATCATCTCATATTCGAGGACGACTTGTTCATCTTTTTCTAGCCTTCCCTCCAATCAGTTGCGGCTCTTAAGTCCAAACTGTCTGAATATGAACTAGTTTATGGTCAATGCATGAACATGAAGAAGTCGGAGTGGTTCTTTAGTCCAAACACTCCCAGACGCTTTGCAAATATTTTTAGGGGCATCCTTCCAATGCCTCAAGTTTCCAGGCCTGGGAAATACGTATGTATTCCTTTCCTGGGGAACCATATCTAGGAAAGAGATCTTCTCTTATTTGAAAGAAAAAATTGAAGGGGCATTGGAATCATGGAAATTGAATCTGCTCAACCAGGCGGGTAGGCTGGTTCTTATCAAGTCCACCCTCTCTGCCCTTCCCTTATATATCATGAACCTCTACAAGCTTCCAAAATATCTTACGGACTGGTGGTCGAGCAAAATGGCAAAATTTTGGTGGGGCAAAGCTAGTCTCTAGAAAGGCATCAACTGGCTCTCAAGGAGGATCCTGAATCTTCCTAAAGGCATGGGAGGTGTGGGCCTTAGAGACATGGAATGTTTTAACATCAGCATGCTAGCCAGCCAATTTTGGAGAATTGCCAAGAACCCCAAGAGCCTGGTCTACAAAGCTCTGTCTTCCAAATACTGTAGAGATGGAAATATTTGGAAAAGCAGGAGATCCTCCGACTTATCCTGGATCTGGAGAAGCCTCTGCTTAGGGAAAGCTCTGTTATTGGAAAAAGGCAGGTGGAAGGTAAGCAACAGAGACAGAATTAAAGTTTTTGAGGATAAATGGATTGGTAATGAGATCCTAGAAAGAAGGGATAGCTGCCAGATTGAAAAGGATGTTACTGTTAAGGATCTCTTTCTCCCAAACCAAATTAAATAGGACGAGGATAAAATCAGGAACTCCTTCTCATCCACAATTGTTGATGAGATATGCAACATGAGACTCCCACAGTGGGGTGTTGGTAAGGATTCAGTGGTGTGGCTTGGCTCCTCTGATGGAGATTATTCTGTTAAAAGTGGGTACGCGCACCTGTTCTCTTCTATCTCGAATCCTCCTCAGAGAAGCCACAGTGTGAACTGGAAGCGCTTCTGGAACAGTCCTATCCCAGAAAAACTAAAAGTTTTCGGCTGGAGATGTGTATGGGACTCCCTGCCTACACTAGTTAATCTTCATAGGAGAGGCTTGGCTCCTTCTAGCACCTGTGCAAGGTGCCTCAAAGAGGATGAATCTGTGGACCGTATTATCTTTAGATGTTTAGACAAGGATAAGTTGTGGTTTGCTTCTCATCTATCCCTGAGGAACTCTGAAATGTGGTCAATCGAGAATCTGATTCAAGCTCTTATCCCCCAGTCCTCTACTTTTTCTGTTGATTCATGGAGCCCATTAGCAGGAGCGCTTAACATAGCTTTTGAAGCGTGGAAAGAAAGGAATAAATTCATTTTCGACAAGAAGGAACAGCACTGGAGGTGCACCTATGAAGTTGGAAGAACCTCCCTCCAGTATAGGGAAGGCTATGGTGCAGAGATGCAAGGAAATGAGTAAATTATCTCTTCACAGCTACCCCAAAAGAATCGACCAATTAAATGGCCTTAATTGGAACCAAAGTGATGCTATGTTTATTTGTGATGAAGCCTATGATAGTAAAGGAGGGGGAGTGGGCTGGGAAATGGTTAACAGAGATGGAGTTATCCAGGCGAAACTATGCAAGACTACCCCAGCTTTGTCACCATACCAAGCTGAATTAGATGCTATCAACTCAGCTCTTCTCTTTGCTAAGGAACTTAATTTGCATAAAGTTAACATCCTTTGTGATTCAATTAATGTCTGCAGGGATATTTGTCGGTGCTGTTTTAAGGGAAAGGAAGCATGTACAAGCGGAGAAGATAGCAAGACCCTTCTTGGTGTTATTCCTTTTGTTTTTTGTAACTGGGCTACCCTTCGGCTTGTGGCGGGAGCACACAATTTAGCACAGATAGGGAAGCAAGGTTTTTGCAAAGCTTGGTTCGTATTAATGAACTAATATTACATCTTTAGCACAAAAAAAAATAGTTTCTTTTTGGTTTATAAGATGCAAAAGCATGCATATTTTTTTTTTATAGGCGAGCGGTATCTTTCATTAAAGGCCCGAAGGCCGAAAATAAAAGTACAAATAATGTGCGATCTAAAACCACGTCAGGCAAGACAGACTGAAGGGTTTGAGACCCACGAAGCAAAAGAAAACGAGATACAAAAAGAAGGATCGAAATAACGAATAAGAGAG
>JAYMTH010002492.1:0-12500 GCA_036897465.1 Pelargonium australe
GACCTGTTAAAATTTCATTTTTTTGTTTTTTTTTTTTTTTTTTTTTTCTTTCTAAACGACTCAGTGACCATTAATATTATTTTTGGATAGTGAGGATCCTGATATTCACTTCAAGTACATCGAATCAGCTGCCAAAACTGGTCAGATCAAGGAAGTAGAACGCGTGACTCGGGAGTCAAACTTCTACGATCCTGAAAAGACAAAGAACTTTTTAATGGAGGCCAAGCTTCCCGATGCACGTCCTCTGATTAATGTCTGTGATCGTTTTGGATTTGTTCCAGACCTCACCCATTACCTTTACACAAACAACATGCTGAGATACATTGAAGGTTATGTTCAAAAGGTGAATTTTTTTGCAAGGACAATTATATATTTTCAATATCTTAAAGACTATGAATTATTGTAATGCATCATTTTTTGCATGATAGGTCAATCCAGGAAATGCTCCTCTAGTTGTAGGGCAGTTGTTAGATGATGAGTGTCCCGAAGATTTCATTAAAGGTCTCATTCTTTCAGTTCGTTCTCTTCTTCCAGTTGAGCCCCTTTGCGAGGAGTGTGAGAAGAGGTAAGTAACGTCCTCCAATGACTTGTTTCTGCAAGATCATTCTTATTTTTCTTAATTTTACTTTGCTTCTTTTTGCAGGAATCGCCTTCGTTTACTCACTCAGTTCTTGGAGCATCTTGTAAGTGAGGGGAGCCAAGATGTGCATGTTCATAATGCTCTGGGTAAAATCATCATTGACAGCAATAACAACCCAGAACATTTTCTCACAACCAATCCATATTATGATTCACGAGTTGTCGGTAAATATTGTGAGAAACGGGATCCCACCCTTGCTGTCGTCGCATACCGTAGAGGACAATGTGACGAAGAACTTATCAATGTCACCAACAAAAACTCCTTGTTCAAACTCCAAGCCAGGTTTGTATTACCTTGTTCACGTATAAGGCCTCATTTTACATGTCAATGCTATGACTGGGCAACTAATGCTATCTACTTTTTTTTATCAGATATGTGGTTGAACGCATGGACGGTGACCTTTGGGAGAAAGTTCTTACTCCTGATAATGAGTATAGAAGGCAGCTAATTGATCAAGTTGTCTCTACTGCTTTGCCTGAAAGCAAGAGTCCTGAGCAAGTTTCAGCAGCTGTGAAGGCTTTCATGACCGCTGATCTTCCACATGAACTGATTGAACTACTTGAGAAGATTGTTCTCCAAAATTCTGCTTTTAGTGGAAACTTCAATCTCCAAAATCTACTTATCTTGACTGCTATTAAAGCTGATCCTTCGAGAGTTATGGATTACATTAATAGATTAGACAACTTTGATGGACCTGCAATTGGGGAGGTGGCTGTGGAAGCTCAATTGTTTGAAGAGGCATATTACATCTTTAAGAAGTTCAATTTGAATGTTCAGGCCGTGAATGTCCTGTTGGATCACCTTAAGAGTATTGATCGAGCTGTTGAGTTTGCATACCGTGTTGAAGAAGATGCTGTCTGGAGTCAGGTGGCCAAGGCCCAACTCCGGGAGGGATTAGTGAGTGATGCAATTGAATCATTTATTCGTGCAGACGACGCCACACAATTCTTAGAAGTTATACGGGTTGCTGAGGATGTGAATGAATACCATGATTTGGTGAGGTATCTTCTAATGGTTAGGCAGAAGGTCAAAGAGCCCAAGGTGGATAGTGAACTAATTTATGCATATGCGAAGATTGATAGACTGGTTGAAATCGAAGAGTTCATTCTTATGCCAAATGTTGCTAATCTTCAACTTGTTGGGGATCGATTATTTGATGAAACCTTGTACGAGTCTGCCAAGATCATATTTGCATTTATTTCCAACTGGGCGAAGTTGGCTTGTACTCTAGTGAAGCTTGGACAGTTCCAAGGTGCCGTTGATGCAGCTCGGAAAGCTAATAGCTCGAAAACATGGAAGTTCGTTTGCTTTGCCTGTGTAGATGCTGAAGAATTCCGTTTGGCTCAGATATGCGGTCTCAATATCATCATTCAGGTAGTGTATTATTTACTATTTTTGGGTTAAATTTTTCTGCACCCCTAGAAATTGGTTGGTGAAGATTAATATCCCGTGAAATGATATTTTTGCCCTTCATATCACTTTAAGTTTTCAAAAAAAAAAAAAAAACCCACTGTTTTATTCAATCTCTCATACATCTGCTTTATGTTTTAGCTTGTTATACGTTATAAACAATTTTATTTTTTGTTTTCTAATTGCTTGGTTCTGCATATTTTGACATTCTAGGTGGATGATTTGGAAGAGGTCAGCGAGTATTACCAAAACAGGGGGTGCTTTAAGGAACTCATATCTCTCATGGAGAGCGGATTGGGATTGGAACGTGCACATATGGGCATCTTCACTGAGTTGGGAGTTCTATATGCAAGATACCGTTATGAGAAGCTTATGGAGCATATTAAGCTGTTCTCAACCCGTCTCAACATTCCCAAGCTAATCCGAGCTTGTGATGAACAGCAGCACTGGAAAGAGTTGACGTATCTATATATCCAATATGACGAGTTTGATAATGCTGCAACCACTGTAATGAACCACTCTCCAGAAGCGTGGGATCACATGCAATTCAAAGATATTGCAGTTAAAGTTGCAAATGTTGAGCTTTACTACAAGGCAGTGCACTTTTATTTGCAAGAACATCCCGATCTGATCAATGATGTTCTTAATGTACTGGCCCTCCGTGTTGACCATACCCGTGTGGTAGATATAATGCGAAAGGTACTCATGTTTTATATTGTTAAAATTGCTTTATGTTACTGCTGTATTCGAGGGACACTACAAAAAGCAGCCAAAAAATGATTAGGAAATAGGGAGGAAAGGAACAGCAAACTGTTTGCTCGCCAAATTCCCCAGATCAATTTTTAGTGAAATTTAGGCGCCTAATAACCTTCCTCGAATATTGTCACCATTTTGCTTGCCAATATGGCGAGGAAGACCCTTCCTTGTCTTATGTCAACTCTTAGTAAAAAAAATTGTTTTTTTTTCTTTTTTTTTTTTTTTTTTTTTGCTGCGCACTTAGGGTCTTTCCTTGCCACTAAGTTTTGCTTGAAAATTGAACAGTTTCTTTGTAGTGGTTATCGGTAGGATGTGTAGAATTGTAGATTGTCAAAAATGATTTTGATATTTATATTCGTATTCCTTTTGGATTTCAGGCTGGGCACCTCCGGCTTATCAAGCCGTACATGGTTGCAGTTCAGAGCAACAATCTCTCTGCTGTGAATGAAGCTTTGAATGAGATATACATTGAGGAAGAGGACTACGACAGACTTCGTGAATCAATAGATCTGCATGATAACTTTGATATGATAGGCATGGCACAGAAGGTAAGTTCAGACATGTTACTTATTGCTAGAGCTGGCAAATGGGCCAACAGCCCGTGGACAATCACTGATTTGGCACGATGATACCGGGCTTGGGGCGGCAAATAGTATCCCGATAAACATGCGAGTAGTTTTCTTTAGCCTGTCTGTTTAGGCCCAAGCTTGAATGGACTTGGCCTGATTCCGGTCCGCAACCTATTTTGTTAGCAAACTGAGCTACAGCCCTCGTGCCATTACTGGCTCCAACCTATTTTGTGTTTTTGGCCCAGCCCATTTGCCAACTCTTTATCGCTAATCTTATAGCTTGTATAAGGTGGAACTTGTTTTTACAATATTGAATTTGTTTGAGCAGATCGAAAAGCATGAACTTCTTGAGATGAGACGTGTTGCAGCTTATATTTACAAAAAAGCAGGAAGATGGAGGCAGTCTATTGCGTTGTCAAAGAAAGACAATCATTACAAGGATGCCATGGAGACGTGCTCACAGTCGGGTGACCGTGAACTTTCAGAGGAACTATTGGTCTATTTCATCGAGCAGGTAAATTTTCTCCTCAATTAATTTGCCACTCTCATTTAGCTTATTTTTTTCCTGATTTCAAGTAATTTTCTTTGGCTGGTGCAACTGGTGTTGTGCTTGATGCTCCTTTCTTCTTTCCTTTTATTGGTGTATGCTTGATGTGTCAGGCGAATCTGAATTTTCCCATGAAAACCATATTCTTTTGCAGGGAAAGAAAGAATGCTTTGCAGCGTGCCTCTTCGTTTGTTACGATCTAATCCGGCCAGATGTTGCTCTTGAGCTAGCATGGATAAACAATATTATAGATTTTGCCTTCCCCTACCTCTTGCAGGTGATCTTTTTATTTCCTGTCCCCAGTCGTTCTCATATTTGACATTCTAATGTTATGTTCCTCTTAACCTTATTTATTTTGCTTTGAAGTTCATGCGTGAGTACACACACAAAGTTGATGAACTTGTGAAGGATAAAATCGAGTCTCTTAGTGAGGTGAGAGCAAAAGAAAAGGAAGAGAAGGACATGGTTGCTCAGCAGGTACAGCTCAATGCAATATTATTCTCTTTCGTTGCATCTTATTTTGTTTCGATGTCTAACAATTATTATTCCGTAGCATGAGTCTATATTTCTTTTCAACTTTTTATCGGCCCTGGCCTTTCTCATTAAGTGGCAAGTCACGTTAGGACTAATGACAACTAGGCCTATAAAAACACATGTAGCCCAATCCATTAAGTCCCGCCGCCCACATGGCTAGGTATACCTGAGGCACTCAAATTTTGACACTCATTGTTGTGGCCTGTGGGTTAGGGTAAAGTAGACCTGATTATTTATGGGTCGGTTTTACCACTGAAAAATGTGGATATGAGTGGGCAACCTGCATGAACCCGTTCTTCTTGCGGGTCTGTTTTCGGTTAGGTATTTTCAACCCCAACCCAAAACCCCTCGAATTGCTAGCTTTATGTCTTTGATCAACAAAATTAACGACAACTCATTTGTTGCCTTATTGGTATCCCGACACAGATTAATAGAGCCTACATTAACAAATCAACTTTGCTCACCTGTTTTAATTACTGCTAGTAATAGACATGAACTCACTTTGTGTGTTTTTCTTTACTGCAGAATATGTATGCCCAACTGCTGCCTCTTGCTTTACCAGCACCTCCAATGCCGGGAATGAGTGGTCCTCCGCCTCCAATGGGAATGGGCGGTGGTTATGCCCCACAACCTCCCATGGGCGGGATGGGGATGCCTCAAATGCCGCCTTTTGGCATGCCACCTATGGGATCATACTAATACCCGACTCAGTGAACTCAAATCCGCCGGCAACTGTGAATATAACGACTCGTAAGTGGTGAGCTACAATGTTTTTGAATCAATGAGTTCAATCTCGTAACTGTTCGATTTCCTCATAAATCGAGCAATTGGAGGCTAAACACATAAATCACAATCGCAGAGCCGTCGTTAATTTTATGTGGAATTCTTTTGGGTTGCAGAAACAATGTTTCGAGTCATTTGACCCTTAGTTACACTATCATGTGACCTTGGATGGTTGTTTTAAGGTTATTGTGGCATTTTTACCTCGTGTATAGGGTATAGTTTTATTGGGAGCCTTTGTTTTTGTAAGTTGTTGAGAGTTGAGACAACATTTTAAGGCCATCACTTTGGAGATTTGGAAATTTTGTATTCACCTATTTTACCGTTTAATGTTAACGATTTCATTATTGCTTAGAATTCACAATTGATTTCTCTGCTCCTTAATTTACTGTCTTTTTCAACATGACTTTGCTAGTACCTATGCCTAAGCCTAATGGGTCAAGCAGCCAAGAGCTTGATTTCCTTATGTAAGGTCTCGAGTTCGAGCATTTGAAATTGAAAAGTGGAAAATGTTAATATCTGGAAATCTATCAATAATTGTTTGTAAGATCTGAATTGTTCATGTTTCTATATTGATAATTGTTTAGAAATCATTTACAAAGTGTTTTTTTACGGCTAAATGTTTGACACCAATAGTTACCTTCATGTCGTGTTGCAAGAAGTGGATATGAACGCCATTTCTTTTTTGCCGCAAAACACTTGCATACAATTACTGATGAAACTTGCGAATCGACAAAATTAGACTCACAAACATGAATCAATACCATATATAGACAATTTCAGATCAAAATGTTAAAGTAGTTATTGTGTTATGAAAGTGCTTGAACGTAAAATTAAAAAAAAAAAAATGTGCTTGAACGTTTTTATTCGTAGCTTTTTATCGATATTTTCTTGTCTCATCAAGTGACGAGAGACTCTAGGACGATGAAAAATAATTCAATTAAACACGTCCTTTTTTTTCTCCTAGGGCAGTTTTGGTCCGCAAGCATAGCATACAATGCGTTTCCAAAATCATTAACCAACACGCCAAACACATCATTAGACTGGACCCAGGCAGGCGCAGAATAACGCTACGCCAGGCGAGGGCGTAATTATCCCGACTCCCAAACACTCTCTTTCTCTTCACTGTAAAGTGAAAAACCACTCTCCCTTGCCGTCTCTCTCCTCATTTGGCGTAAACCTCCACTGTCTCAGCCCCCTATATAAACCCTCCTCCTCTCTCAAAAGCCCTACGCTTCAACAATTCTCCAATCAATTTCTCTCTCTCTGAAATGGCAAGCACCGATCCCGAGCGCAGAGAAGAGGAGGAGACCGTCGCCGGCGACGACGAGGACACCGGAGCTCAGGTCGCTCCCATCGTGAAGCTCGAGGAGGTTGCTGTCTCCACCGGTGAAGAAGATGAGGACGCCATTCTCGATCTGTAAGTCTCTCTCTATCATCTCTACCTAGGGTTTTTCGATCCGTTGATGTTGACGATTTGCTTGTTGTTGTTGCAGAAAAGCTAAGCTGTATCGGTTCGATAAAGATGGGAATCAGTGGAAGGAGAGAGGCGCCGGAACTGTGAAGCTCTTGAAGCACAAGGAATCCGGCAAGGTTCGCCTCGTTATGAGGCAATCGAAGACTCTCAAGATCTGTGCCAATCATCTCGGTTTGTTTTCTTCCTTGGAGGTTGATTTGTACTTGCTTTGGCTTCTTTGTGGTTGAATTTTGCTCTTCAATTGTGTTTTTGTGCAGTTCTGCCTTCTATGTCAGTTCAGGAACATGCTGGAAATGAGAAGTCCTGTGTGTGGCACGCAGCTGACTACTCCGATGGAGAGTTGAAGGATGAGCTCTTCTGCATTAGATTTGGATCAGTGGAGAGTGAGTATTTTCTAGCACTTGTGCCATTTTTTTTTAGTTTGTTTAAGCTAATTGAAGTGTCCGTACTTACTTATTGTGTGTGAATTTTAGATTATCTCAGACTTTGATGCTATTGTTTACTGTAGTTTTTGGTTCCAAACTTTTCATTCTGCAAGATCAATGCAATAATTGGGTCAGTTAGTAAGTTAGTATAATCAAATCAAAATAGAACACTATTTGATTTTGAATTTGAATAATTGAAGTTTAGATTTAGTGTGTGCTGGATTGTTTTTGTTCCCCTCAAGCAACAGATGCAATGCCTCTGAGTAATAATAGTATAGCAATTTTATTTTTTCTCTTGACTAACTTGATGGTGTTTGGTTGATGGAAACATCATTCCTTTGTACAATCTCTGAAAGCACTAGCATTTTTTAGAAGTAGGATGTGAGAACTAAATTTGTAATGGTTGAGATACTTGTGAAGTAGTTATTAAAACATCTTCTCAGAAATGAAGTGTAGTTACTCAAACAATGCATTAGAAATTCATGGAATGCTATGGTTAGTTGGCTATTGTCTTCAAATATGAAGCATATAGGTAGCTTGTTTAGTTTGAATATAGAACTCCACTATTATAAGTTTGTTCGTAGTTACTAGAACAAAGTGTTGGAAATAAACTGAATGCGTGATTAATGCTTCATAGGTGTTTCTTTTTTGTTTGAATGTAGAAATTTAAAATTATACTTCCTCAGTCCCAAAATGAGTGTCCTCTTTCCAATTTTTGTGAAAAATAATGATTAGTTAGAGTTATATTTTCTCCATTATACCCATGTGCTGTTCTAACTATCTCAATGGGTTCTAATCAACTCATATTAATGATAATGTTTGTATTTCACTAATTAACCAAAAAGGAAAGTGGTGTTTCTAGATGATCTGCCTAGTTGATATTGTTGGGAGTAATTTACATCTATACCTGCATGAACTGTTTTCTTAATATGTTTGTGGTTTGTAGTTAAAGCTTTCACCTGAATAATAAAATTAAGGATCTTATTATAATATCTAGTTATATGATCACTTTTTTCATTTAACTGTGGCTGTTTATATTGATAACAATGGTGTTTTAGCATGGATGGATTATGTTTATAAAATTTGTTGCTATTCAATACGAGGATGCCACTTCACTGAACTGCTTGTTTCTGCCATATTGCCCATTTTCTGTGAATGAGCAAAATAAGGAAAAGTTGGATCCTGGTGACATGTTCTGCATAAGTATATACAATCATATGCTTATGCACTGTTTTTATCATCATAGTTTTGTGACTATCAATAGCATCTATCAATAGCTATCGAGCTCCTTCAGGAGATTCAAATACTGCAATTATGCATGCATTTGAGTTTCACTTGTATAATCACTTGGAAATCGTCATTCTCAGGCTTCTGAGTGATCTGCTGCTTGCTTTGTTGCCTCCATGAAAGACTTTCTCGTTCTTTTTATTAGCTGTATAATATCATATGCAATTTTAACGTATTTGCCCACTAAAATGCCATTTCATTGGTCTTCATTATGATGGAAGTGGTCACTGAGAGGTTTTAATGATAATTGTTTCTTTTGTAGATTGCAAAAGCTTCATGGAAAAGGTTCAAGAAGTCGCTGAATCCCAACAGAAGAAAGAGGAAAATAAGGATGCATCTGCAGCAGCTGGGCTTCTGGAGAAGTTGAGCGTTGAAGAGAAAAAACCTGATGAGAAAGCTGAGGAAACAAAGACTGATCCAGAAAAAGAAGTTGCCGATAAGAAAGGTGAAGAGCCCGCTTCCTCAACTTAAAACCGGATCTGTTTTTTTTTATGTTACATCATGCTTGTCAAGCTGAGAATAGTTTCCCGACCTTTCCTGCCCAAACCTTAGCAGCATATTTACGCTGGTGAAATTTATTGGGTCAGATTTGTTGGCTCGATTGGTCCCGGGTCTTATAGAGTCTGTCAACATTTGGTCAAAGTCGGAGTCAGTATTTGGATGTTGGGGGTTATCTTTTCCAGTTGGGGTATGGTTAGAGAGTTTTCATTTAGGGGTTTTTGATACTATTTATTTACCTGGTGCAAGTCACGGGAGCGTCTGGAATATAATTACTTGATTTGTGCAGAGTCAGGAATTGTCATATGTTCTTATATTTTATCAGCGAAGAATGTGTGCTACTTTGTTTCAATCGTCATTTTCTTGGACACTCTTATCTACCGTCCTTTGCTATACTGCGTGTCGTTTCGTGTGTGTTGAATGATTACAAAATGTGAGTTTCAACATGCTGATTTTATGTCGTGTTTATGTTGTGTGTCATGTTACGACTTGAATTGCCTGTTCTAGTTGTGACTTGTGAGTTAAAATGGGTTTGTCCGACCCTAACAGCAATTTAATTGGGCCTGTGGTATCCGAAACCCCACCTGCGACTTTTGGGTTTGGGTTGACCCAAACAAGCATGGTAGTTTCAATTCAGACCAGATTTTTTTATGCAATCAATTTGTAGGTTGGATTGAACACATTTTACAATAAAATCTAAAATTTGGTCTAATTTGAACAAATCTTATGTGAACAATTTGAACTTCTTTTGGATTGGATTTCAACTTGATTTCAATTGACATGAACCCGAACAAAGTTGATTCGATTTGATTTGCCCCTGTCTAGGTAAACCTGCAACATGGGCCTAAACGAGTTGGGGGAAAACGCCTAGTTGAATTTATTTTGTGCAATTTAACTGCGTATTCTTTACTTTCGAGTGTGTATTCAGTTCGAATTTTCAGCTATACATTTTCACGACTCATTAACGTAAGAAATCTACCTATAATAACCAAGAGCCCAAATTACTTTTTTTTTTTTACTCCAAATATATCTCCATAATCTTGCTAATACATTCACCATTGAAATTACTCACAAACCTAACCAAGCAAGACTGAAATTAGGAGTGACATTATTGAGCTATAAATACATGAAAATGATGGCACACCTAACTGACCCACAGCTTTCACTTTTTGGTATAAGGGTTCAATTCATTAATTGTGAATTTTGTATTCCCTCCTCGTGCAATGTACTAACAATTATTAGCATTTTCGTACAATTTGAAAGTCAAATGAGTACGAGATAAACAAACTTGGCAGATTTGGTTGTTAATTGTTGTTAATCATGGTTCCTATAAACCCAACCAAACCTCCAAATTTACATATATTTGTGTGGCTGTGGCTAAATCCCAATAACTTGGGAAGTAAAAGAAAAAGAGGCATGAGATTATGTTGTCTTGGGAGGTGCATTGGTTATGTTAGAAGGTTTCAAGAGGAGTATCACCCCACTAGTCTCCGCCGTGTAACCTTTACCCGATAAAATGAAAATCGGGTTTAGGCCTAAAGAATCTGGCCAATGAAAGAGGCACGAAAGCAAGACTCCAAAAAGCAAAAACAGATTGACAACGTTTGAAGTAAACAGAATACTTATAAGTAGAGTTGCATGAACAGTGAGAATGTATGTCCGCTTCACTATATTTGGTTTTTAAGAGATAGATTCACTAATGAGATTTAACTTGGACATTGGAGGGGTTCTATTAAGAGAAAAATGTAAGATTAGGTGCTCGGAAAAACTTGTAGGGTAACAAGCTAGTTTAAAAAAATTATACAGTTCTTTTTTTTTTTTTTTTTTTATTTGTTTTTTTTTACATAAGTTGTACCACATAATTTCAAATTTGAGACCTCCAGAGAAGCAAGTGTCTTAAAAAGACATACATTCTCATTGTAGTATGTTATTAAAATTGTCATTTTAGTTGATTATTCGACTACGAAATCAATTTAACTTCCTATCCAATTTTCAATACATTTACAGCTAAACCAAAACTCAATCTCAGCTTGTTAGTAAATATTGGATGTGAGAAAGTGACTGGTTTGGACCATAGTCTTGCACAAGTTTACATCAAATCTTGGCATCTTATACTCTATTGTTTAAGTGATGCACATCTAAAGTTGCTTTCAAATTCTTAGGGACCAAATTGAAATATGGGTCTTATCATCAACATCACCACACCAAAATTATTACCTAAAAATGTAACAAATTTGTCTAAAAACAAATGGTGAAAGGAACAAGTTTCATGAATGAGACCATGCTTGCTTGTGTGGTTAGTGCATGCATGCTTGGATGTAACATAAAGAGATAAAGAGAGAGAGAGAAAGTGTAGTTCATTTAGGATTGGAGGGACCCAAAAATTTTCAAATATTAGATAATTGGAGAGGGCATAATGGTCCCTCTTATTTGGTCACTTGAGATGTGTTTCGGGTTCTCTCGTGTTCGGATTGAAAAATTACTAATCCGAAAGAGTTTTGAATCTGTTTAGGTTCTGAGTTTTGAATCGAGTCAAATACTAAACATTTTCTGTAAAATATGTAGTTTTGCTTGATCTGCTCCGACATACAATTTTTATAAAACAAATCTAACCCAATATTCTTCAAATATGAGAGGGATAATAGAAAAAAATGTCGGAAATTGTTCATGATGGATGGCCCTCATACTTGATTAGTTTGTAGTAGAGCCGTCAATTCGAGTTTTGGATCAAATTTTTTTGAGTCCATACAGAAGATACTTGACCCAAATATAATCACAATTATATATTATAAGAATATTATGCCCAAACAAACTAATTTTTGCAATCATGGGTACGTTAACTAAGTGCCCATTTTTTTTTTGCTAAATTGTTGAAACAATTATTAATCTTTAACAAACTATTAAACCACTAATTAAGCCTATGTCACCATTATTGGTGTCCACGACTCATACTACTTTCATGACTTCTAATCACATATTGGAATGGAATGAGAGAAAAATAATTAGAAATTTAGAATTAAAAAATCATATTGAAATTGTCATATTCATTTGTTTTTTTTTCTTGATTCTCAAATTGGAATCGATTATTTTGATTTGTCTCTTGATTCTTAATTTCCGAATCGATTACTATGAAACATATTAGTGCAATTGTATAACAGGTGAAAGTTTGTATGAACATTTGAAATCTGACAATCATTTTAGTAAAGTAGTTGGTTTTATGTTAAATATTCGTAATCGAGTTTGTAATTCTCGATGATTTCTTAAAAAAAAAAAAACAATGGTCATTTTAGTCATCAAAGTTTGGCCAAATAGTCTAGGTAGTGCTTAATTTGAAACTTTAGCCAATTTGGTACTCAATTTGAAATTTACCTAGCCTAAGTAGTACCTAATCTAACACCGTTATATATTCCATCCATTTTGTCATGAGGTGGCAATATATAGGTGATGTGGCGCCACCTAGGATATCCTACGTGGAATAAAATTTATAATAAATAAAGTAAAAAGCTTGAAAAAACAAATCATAATTTTAAAGTCAAGTTTATTACCGATAACGTACCACATATATTATTTGTTATAA
>JAYMTH010002493.1:0-12499 GCA_036897465.1 Pelargonium australe
CTGTGGGTCATCATCTTCTTTTTCTTTTTTTTTTTTTTTTTTTTTTTCTTGAAAGGAGACTCATTTGGCCATTGACTTGCACATTAAGGGTTGCTTCTCTTTAAGTTAGTATGAGTTGTTAATTTGTTAGACGAGAGGGGGAAGGAGACCAAGAGATTGTAGCTTTTGGGCACCTTGGCAAAGCCTCATACATGAGGGTCTTGGGGAAAAAGAGGGGACTAGGCATAGAGTCACCTCATGGATGTGGTTCAGACACCTGACATCTCCCTTAAGAGTGTTTGGGGTATCACTTGAGCCAAATCCCAATAGTTCTTATCTCCGAGGAAAGTGCTTCATCTTCAAGGGATAGGAAACGTAGAATGATCAGGCACATTTCAGACATTCTAGTTGGATTTAGTTACTTATTCTTATTAATTTAGTTATAAATTTCTTATGCTACAAAGTTGCTTTGGCCATAGCCTTCAAGGAGAGGAATACATCAGAAAATCTAGCCAATACTTTATTAAACTTATTGATTTTATAGTAATAACACTAGAGAAAATATATATATATAGGTAAAATGGAGGTGAGTCGACTCACCTAACGCTTGGGTGAGTCAAAATCCAAAAACTACGTAGTTTTGTTAAGTGATTACTATAAAGCTCAAAACTACGTAGTTTTGACCATAAAAAATTTAACCCTAAATAATAATCAAATCAAAGCATGAGTTATTTTATTTTATTTTATAAATTCATGATGTTTGTGTTGCTTGATTATAAAAATCAAATAATACATTTATACATTAGAAAAATAATCAAATCAAAGCATGAGGTTTGTGTTGCTTTTCATTCCAAACATATTCAGAAGAGAATTTTACAAATTCTCACCTTGGCATACTCGTCCTCCTCTCATCACTCCCTCTTTTGATCAGAAACTCTAACCATCTCACTACTGAGGCTGAATCATATGAGTATTAAAATGTGCTTTTCAGACTGATTTATTTCAGACTGATTTAATTCACAGTGGTGTTGATCATCAATAATCTAGGCACTACAATCGTTAAATGCAAATTCAAATGTAGAAGCAGTATAGTGAATTCCTGAAACATAATTTGTTATTGAATTTCACAGTGTTGTTAATTATCATAATTTGTGTTTGAGTTTTGTTTTAATTTTTTCATTTGAAGGAAATTACATAGTTTTGAGATTTGAGTACCTATTTGAATCAATGAATTAAACTACGTAGTTTTGAGTTATCATTTAAATCATTTACCAAAACTACGTAGTTTTGGAGTTTGACTCACCTAAGCGTTAGGTGAGTCGACTCATCTCCATTTTACCCTATATATATATATATATATTGAAAAATGAAAATTATCACATATTACACATTAATTGTATGGAAATGTTGCTTGAGCATAACAATAAATATGCCAATTGTTAAGAGTATTGCTGGATTTTGAAAAAGAAAATGTTCTCTTTTTAGGTAGTGGAAAGAGCTACTTAGCAAAGATGCTGCGTGACCTTGAGGTTGAAAATGGTGGGGATGCTCCAAGAATTCATTCCATGGATGACTATTTCATGACTGAAGTTGAAAAGGTTCAGCACTTTCTTCATTTTTAGTTGGTCTTGTACATCTTTCTTTTGTCGGCAGTTATATATGTATTCAATTTTTTCTGTTGCATCTCGTTAGCTCATTGTTTTATTTGGCACTGAATGTATAAATGATGCATTCTTTTTTGCTCCAAAGGTTGAGGAGAGTGATGTTTCAAAATCTTCAAGCTCAGCCAGAGGCAAGAAACGGCCTATGAAGAAGGTGATGGAGTATTGTTATGAACCTGAAATGGAAGAGGTAATACAATTCGTGTAATCCATGACCTTCCTTATTTGGCTTGACATTACTACATTAGTAATTTTTAGGATCAATTTATTTATGTTTTATCCAAATGTAATTTGGTGGCAGAAACAATGCTGCAACAAAATTAGATATTTTCAATTGTATTAAGCAGGTATTTGATATATGCTTCAAGTTTGTCTAGCTCTTGCAAGCGACTACAAATAGATTTGTGCATATAACTGACTTGATATAATTGACGTGCCTATCCTTCCATGGAGAAGAACCAAAGACTCAATGGATCTAAATAATCCAGATTTAAAATAAAAATGGAACCACATATTTATATGGGAAGTTACCCTGAATCTAAGCCATGAGTTATTTGGCTTAGAGTGAGCCAACTAGTCGTAATATGACACCTTATTGAAATTTCTTAGATCCAATAGAGTGCTCACATATTCGCTGGCACCAGTATGCATGATAGTTAATGAGGTGTCATGTTTTAATTAGTTGACTCACAAGCAGATGAACACTTGGCTTAGATTTTTTTCTCTTATGTTGTCTCTCATTTTTATAATTTGTAATTTATGTAGGTTCTTTATGACATTTATTATGCTGGCTCGCATTGTATTTGGTCTCTGATCTTTATCAAATCCATTTCTGCTTAATGATGTATCTGTCATATCTGCTATGAAAGCACTGCACAATTTCCTTGTCATGTGGCATGTTTGCATCTCTACTCTGGCGGTTGATGTTCTTAGTTACATTTATGTTTGTATTTTATGTGAGTTATAGTTTTGTTTGGATATGAAGACATTAATGCATGTCAGTACTCATTATAAGGAAAATATATGATAAATATGCCCCTATGCTTTTACTTTTTTGTGCATTATCTCTTTATTTCTATTATAGTATTTGATGCAGTTGCATCTTCTTGTCAGGCTTACCGGTCTAGCATGTTGAAAGCATTCAAAAAGACCCTTGAGGAAGGGGTGTTTACCTTCGTAATTGGTATGCGTTTTCTGTTATCACCAGATTGATTGAAAATGAGGAATTTTCTGTCTTTAGTGGCTTAATTATGTTCTTTACATAAGAGCGTTATTGAGGGCATTTTTATTGTTTATTTTTATGAATTATTTGAAGATGAAATTGCTTGGATTCTGTGTTGATAAATTTTATGCTCATGGTTTCTTTTGGCTTTATGATTTGTGGGTTGTGTCTTTCTTTGGTATTTGGTTGCACAGTTCTGTTGTCAGTTATAACTTTATTCTAGAGACTTTTCTCCATCATGTTATGGGTTCATGAGCCTTCTTAAATAGCTCTCCAAATTAGGTAAATGAAAGGCTTTATTTTTTTCTCAACAATTGTTTTGCACTTGAGGCATAAAAGGTATTATTAAATAGATAGAGGTTAGGTTGTCAAGTTGTGCTGGCTAGTTATGACATTTGACAAATTCTGTGATATAGTTTATTATAGATTAAGTGGTGATGCAGTGCCCTTGCACTGTCTACGTTTTAACTAACTACAAATGCAGTTTTGTCCGGAAATTGACCCTTTTTGTTGGTGGTATGTGTGCTTCGTCTTAGTGGATGACCGCAATCTGCGGGTTGCTGATTTTGCTCAATTTTGGGCAATTGCAAAGGTATACCCTCACTTCTATCTCACAATCTCTGCCTGTTCCCATTTTTGTGTTTCCATGGAAATAGTTTAAAGGTCAACAGTTCCTAATTCTCTTATGTAGACTGTAGACATCCTTGTGATTGGACATTATGTTGCAGTTACTTCCTTCTCTCCATCTCTTTATTTAATGTATCATTTTTATTTATGCTTCTGAACCTGTTTTAAGTCCCCCATCGTCGAACGTCTGTTGTGTGCTGGAAGATGGCCTTTTTTAGGGTTACTTTCTAGCTTGAAATTAAGACTTCGATTATGATACTAGAATTCAGTAGTTATATACTTGCTTATGATATCTAAATCCAGTAGTAATATTCTTTTTTAACAGTTGATTTTATGGCTAATGGAAATATAATAATGCAACTTCATGATATTGGTAAATGAACATTAAGATAGTTAGTCATTTTATGTTGTTAGTCATCAAGGGCTTCTAACTGTGTGAAGTTTGATGTACCCTTTCTGTTTAGTGTTAGTCAAATGGTAGTCATACCATTTGGTCTTTGTGAAAATAGAACCTGTTGATTTGGGAAATGGTATCTTTAGTGTTTCTCACAATTTCTGGTTTAGTAATGATTAATGAATATGATTTGGTGTTTAATAAGCGTGCATAATTCATAAATCTATTTTGAAAGTTAATATACAAAGTTTTCACGACAATCATCTTTACTATGCGAATTTGATTTTTGACTTCCTGCTGTGATGAATTTAAACCGAAGTGGTTCTTGGCATCTTTTTGTGTAGGTTAAGTTTAGGAGCTCAAATTCAATTGAGATTGTCTAGTTGATACTTAATCCCGTTATCATGGCCTTAGCACTTGGTGAAGGGCATGCAGAAATTAGACCACTGCTTTAATCGTTCAGTTTGTTTTCACATTCTCCTCTCTTTCATTGCACCTCTTTCTTCTGCAAGCTTTCCCCCCCACCAGTTTGCCACACCATGTCCATTTCACTGTTCTCTTCCTATTTCTATTTGTCCGTTTCTTTATCTGGTGGTGGTTATGTAGATTTGTAGTGTGATGAGCCATTCTTAGCATGTTGTTCAAATATTTTTCTACCTAATATTTGATTCAAAATTTGTGATTTTATAATTGTTGGTTGTTTTTTGGATGAGTTCTCGTTGTTAATTGCTATTTGTAGTGAAGCTCACATAAAATACTTGTTGACAATCTAAGTTTGTCTCTTGAATTAAGTTGAGGAATATAATGGATTCCGTTTTGCCGTTGTTTTCCTCTTTCTTATTGTTTATCTCACTTTGTTATATCTGTCTTGTCTGGTGGCTATCTAAAAATTTACTGTCTAATGGTCCATTTTCCAAATATTTTCTGTTTATTAGTTTGATCCAAATTTGATGTTTAGAGTTTGTTGGTTGTTTCTGGATGAATGGTTATTTCTTATTGCTAGTTTTAATGAATGTCACATAACTTCTCGTAATTTTGACTGTATAACTTTGGCTCTTGAATTAAGTTGAGGAATAGCATGAGGTATGTTAAATGATAACATGTTTATACGACACAAGTTTGTTTTGCTGCTTGACTCACTGAAGTTTTTTGTAACTATCACCAAACTTAAACCTCAAGAGGGGTTCAAGGGGAAAATGCTTCTAATCATGCCATTCCAATGTGAAGGGTGTGGCATCATGTTTGTACTCTTTTCCATGGTTGTTAAATCGGGATTCATATCGTGAATCGGGAGAGGATTTTGTGAATCGTGAATCGGATTGGGTCGGAAGATTCAACCATATATGTATAATAATTTTAAATAATTTTCTAGGATTAATATACCAATATTTATGAAGAACCTTTCAAAAAAAAAAAAAGTTATGAATAAGAAAATTAATAAACAACTAAAATGAATAGTATGATGACCACTACGGCACCACCGCCTAACTCTGAGGTAATAATTTGGTTTTAAGTCTCTGCTATGTCATTCTCCTCTATATAGAAGCGGAAATTGCTTCGTCTTCTTCATAGAAATCAGAAAATAGGAAGAAAAATAAATCAAAGTATTAGGGCTGGGTTTCTTCAAAACTTTTCGTATTCTTAATCGGTTGAATCGGGATTCATGCAAGATTCATGTCATTCCAAGATTCAAACATGGTTTTGAATCTTTTAACCTCCAAATCGTGAACCGGGATTTTTAACAACCATGTTATTTTCTATATATATTCTGCACACTATCTTGAATATGCGTTTTTTTTTCTTCTTCCAGTCATACTTGGTCACTGTTCTATTGAATATGCAACGTACTTTAAAGGCTACTAAGTTTTTGTTCTCCATTTATTTTCAATCAACTATCTTTTTGAATCATTATGTTACTTTGTAGGAGTTTGATCTCTGGCAGATGTGCTAGTGGCTGTCCTGGATAAACAAATTTTGGCATTAGCATCTGATTAGCTTCTTGCATGAATCAGTTCCAATTTATGTTTCTTTTTTCATTTACTTATTAATGCAGTTGATGTGAATTTTTACTTTCACTTGAGAATGTGTGACATTTAAACTGTGTAGCCACACTTTTATGCAGTGCCTTGGTTTGATATCCCTGGATTTTGGGTGGTGAATTTGGTTGGACCTGCCTTTGTATTGCTTAGGAGATTGTAGACAAATTTGGTGATTGAAATACTGTGCTTCGCGAATTTTACTGCCTCAGATTCAGTTGATTGATAGATGTTAAACTATGACACTCTGCAACTATTGATGACTGACATATCATAATTTATGAGAGGATTGTTCTACTCTTGCATCAAATCTTCATTGCTATTTTGCTACCTAAAATCTCTTCTTCTTTACTAACAATACAGTTACTAGTTACTTATATTATTATTGGTAGTTCTTGAGTTAAGTAGCAATTGCGCTTTGATTGGTTAGGTAATGATTTTGCTTATACTTCTTTTTATTTCTTGTCAGAGATCAGGTTATGAGGTCTACGTTCTAGAAGCTACGTACAAGGATCCTGCGGTGAGTTAAAAATGTTTTTAATTATTATCTCTACTAAAAGATAATAGTTATAATTGCTTAGTTGTTTGCAGGATCTGTGAACCACATGCAAATTATCAGATTAGTCCTTTCTGTTTTGACTTGTTATCCTGCTAATTCTTAGTTGCATTAGCATTTCAGATATACGAGCAATAGATATGGGTTTGAGCTCCAAGTTTTGCAATTTAAATGAGGGATGTATAATGATAGATGTTTATGGTTGTTAAGAATTCGGAGAAAATAATTCTTCTCCTGTTGATTAAAAACTTTGAAGTATCAATCTATAATCATTTTGATTCACAAATACATAAACAAGTTTCATGTCTGGATTTCAAGAGAAGTGAAAACTCTTAGATTTAGATTCATCTGTAAAAGATCTGAACTAAGAGTTAAAAATCTAAAGCCCTTTTCATATCTCAAATACAAATGCAACTTTTAATTGATGGGGTAGTATAACTGGTATTTGTCTTTGTTCTTGATTTGCAATAATGTGTTGATACGGTTGTGATTTGTGAAAATTCAGGGATGTGCAGCTAGGAATGTGCATGGCTTTACCCAAGACGACATAGAAAAGATGGCTGGACAATGGGAAGAGGCTCCGTCCTTGTACTTGCAACTGGATATGAAGGTGAGCTGTAATTAACATTTTTCTTATATTTTCGCCTTTTCTTTTGTTTAGAGCATAAAGAGGTAAAAAAGATGACATCAGTCCATGCTTCCTAGGTGAAAACTGAAAAGAATTAAATGCTACTTCAGTCATTGTAAAGAGAGAAATTATCCTTATAGAGGACAAGGTTGCTTTTCAAGGTTAAGGCAACTTGGGGAACATCATCTGACTTATAGTGATTGTGCTTTTTTTTGCTTGTCTGACAGTCATTATTCCATGGGGATGACCTAAAGGAAAGCGAGATTCAGGAGGTAATAAAATATGGCACTGTTGTGCTTAACTGAAATCTCTAAATGTCCTCTGTGATATGTACACATTTCTAGTGTGTTTTATATGCTTGTATGTTTCTATAAGGACAACAGATAAAATACATGCTGTTATCGTGGTATGCCACATAATAATCTTCTGTATCAGCTTTAGAAGACCAATTATTTGAGTCCCTTCATTTATGCCCTCATGCTCTAAAATTCAGGGATTAGGTAGATTGAACACGTAGAAACACTTGATTCACCTTCTTCCAAAAAATATGTACCCAAATCTTAGTGATGGAGGCCTTACGCGAGGGTCAATTACAGTTTGTTTTACACATGTATAACTTGTGACTTCAATCTTGTAGATTGAGGCATTTGCCAACTGACTATCCCTCTGTCTTTACATGTTTATGTTAGGACTTAGGAGTCTCTAGTTTTTTCATCCCTGTGGTTTTCTCTTATGTTGACTGGCTTGTTCGCCTTTCATTCTTTTCTACTAATCCATCTGAATGGGTTTGGGAAGGTATTTATAATTCAGAAGTGTAACAGGAAAGTCTAAGAACATTCAGAAATATGGAAATAAAATGAGTTAACCATATTTTACTGCCATTTCGTTGGAGATAACATAGTTCTGCTGTGAGAGAATTATATTTTATGAGAACACTAAATTGTTTTTCTTTTTTTCTTTGAGAAGATGAACTAAAACAGTTTTGATTTTATTTTGTCTTGGTATGCAATTTCTGCCAGGTAGACATGGACATGGAGGATGGAGACTCTGATGAATCTCTGTCTAGAGTAGAACAAAGAAAACCTGAGCAGATTGATATAGCTCCTACAGAAGCCAATGTTGTACCTGAAGGTAAAGTTCAACCCTTGTCTCCCAATACTCTTTCTATCAGTAATTTTGTAAGAGCTATGAGTTAATACTATTTTGCTACTTGCGATTGTTCGGTATATATGTATGATCTTGTTATTTTGTGCTAAGTTCAAACCCTTTGTGTGATGTTGTGTCTCGTATAAGAGAGTTCAGTATCTATGAATTGCTTGTGCATTGTTTATATTGTTTATTTGGTTCCCATGCTTGTTTTTATCTCAGCATATGTTTGGCTATATGAACTATGTACATGGTGATCATATTTTTACAGTAACGCTGGGTTACGCCATGTGCTAAACAGATGAAGTTGAAGAAGTTTAGGCATGGACCCAGCTAAATTTAAGTCTTCACTGAGTTTACTACGTAAAAGGATAGGGCTATTAGATGAACTGAGCCAAGTTGAGCATTAAAGTATCCATGTTTGTTGTTTGTTTAGTATCTAGGCATGTTCAAACACTGTTCATTTACTGCTGAGCTATCGGGTTACTGGGGCTGACACCTGCCTAGTGACTGAAGGTCAAGGAAATTGGTGAACTGATGGCAGGGGAGGCAGCGGCCGAGTGTGTATATTTCTGTTTGTCTTTTTTAAATGTTTGTGTTTGTTCATGTTTGGTTTGCTAGTCGTTATCAAACCAAGCTCGATTCAAGAATCAAACACACAATTTACAGAAGGAAACCTTACCGCAGAAATGGTCTTTATGCAAATTATTCAGTTTTCAAAACTAACGGTTCTTTTCTTTCTTCTTTTTAATCTTCTTTGAAATGTTAAGATTTGAACTCTTCAAAGGATAGGAAGAGAATTGATGCTGAAGGTGACCATCCAACTGAAAAAATGAAAGAACCAGTTAGAAGTAAATGGTCAGATGATTTTGATGAAGAAAAGACAGAGAAAAGTGAAAGTGTTAAGGGTAATACAAGTTCTCTCTCTGGATTGATTCAGGCATACAGTAAGCAAGGAAAATCTGTACATTGGGGTGATCAGGTATGATATAATTTATAATATTAGATGTCTATTTTTTTATTTTTTTATAAGCAAGTGTAACAACCGAGACTCGAACATGAGATCTCAAGAGAAGCAAGCACCTTAAGCCACTTGCCCCAAGATGAAATGTTTTCCAATTAATTTCTCATACTATGTTTAAGTGCAAATGTTTCCACCGGAGGTGTTAGGTTTCAACTGAACTAAGGTAGCATTTGGATTAATTTTTTTTGGGAATGGGATCCCATTCTCATGACCAAAAAGTCTGTCCTAAGTTTCAGCTGTTGCAGTTTTAAGATAGTCACAAAAACACATAAACTACTAAGTTACATTGTGCATACACTACGTTGCACCGATACGCTTGGAAGGGCCAACGTTTCCGTATTCTGTACGTATGGAGTACGGATATGTGATAATATGTAGTAATACATATAGTTTACAAATTCACTTAAAAAAAGAGGAAAAGAAACTGTATTTGTTTCATATAAAATAGGTGTGGATTAGGATGGGTGTTTGTATTTGATTAAAATTCATCTTATTTGATTGATTAATTTTTTTAATTAATTATAATAGTGATTTATAATTTTTATGATCAGATTTTTATAGAAAACTAGCTATATATAAAATATATATTTATTATTTATCTAGCGTATTATGACGTATTGTATTCTAAATTTTATAAAAATTGCATACTTCGTACCCGTATCATACTATCATATCGTACTACGAATTCCGTATTCTTATTCATGCAACATAGTGCATACATAACTAATAATCAACTGATCGAATAATTTTCATAATACTATTAAATTTTTATGTCTCTATCAGCAAAAATGTTATCATTGGGAGAACAACCAAATTGTTTTAAATTGCTTTCCCAAAATAAATGTCTAGTCTATATCAGTGATTATGGGGAGTGAGGAGCCAATAATTCACATGCTCCTCTATTTCTTAAGGAGTTTGTCTCCGACTATCTTTTTAGTAGTTGGCTGGTTGATTTTTTTTTCTTCCGTTTTTATTTTCAATTACAATTTCAAGGGGACTTGTATCTATAGCACTGTATCTACTAGGGAAATTATTCCCTCTTATCATCGTGTAAAATTGTGGGGTAGCTAAATAGGAAACCTGAAAGTGTAGCTCCCTATGGACAGTTTGAAAGTCTGTTGTTTTATTTAGGTTGCGATTGTATTCTTGAATTTGATTTGAAATTTGTTATTTTGTATACAAATCTATAACTTGGTTGGTTGATTAAGCATATTATCTTCAGATGACATGCCAAGAGTTGTCGCTTGAAACCCCATATTCTAGGCATGTTTCGAATTCCATTGTATTTGGGTCAGATACAAATCCAAATTCTTGGACCGTCCAAACACTGAATTTGCTCCAAATTCAGAATTGCAAATGAAATATTTGGTCCCTCTCAAACAGATCATTACTAAATTATTTCATGATCACTTTGTATTTTTTTTTTTCTTTTTTTGGTTTTAAATAAAAGGATCCTGCACGCTAGCTGTCTTAACGCCGTCATAGCTTTGCAACTTTCTTTTGGACTTGACGCATATATATGTATTTACTGTCTCCAGGTTCATAATACTGGGTTCTCAATAGGCGCTGCAAAGAAGAATGCAGTCTCAATAGAAATTGGACCTGGTGCTGGATATAACTTGGTTAGTTGATTAAGCATATTATCATCATGTTTGTCTATGAAGAACATAAGCTTGTTTGGGAAGGAGGAAAAAGTGCCAATATTCTTTCTAACCCATTCAGTATAATGCAGAAGTCCAATCCATTACCTGAAGATAGCCCAATCGGAGTCCATGGAACTGGTGGGTCAAGAAGGCAGAACGTGTTCCAAGAGCAACTGCGTGCAGAGCGGGAGTCCTTCAAAGCTGTTTTTGATAGGAGGCGACAGCGAATTGGTGGACTTGGACTTCATTTGGAGGAGGAATAATGGCTGATAATCTACTTTTGGTTTTGGTCACCCACCCCTATTAATCCTTCACTGTTGTTTGTACTATTATTCTAGAGGGAAGGGAAGGGAAGGTGTCTCAAGTCATTGTATTAAAGGAAGGGAACAAGAAATTCATGTCCACCAATGTAATACCATTTGTTCAAATTGTAGAATGTGACAATTTTGTAACGGAATTTTAGAACATCATAAATGAGATCTCAAAATCTTAAATCAAGAGAGGAATCAAAGGATTTTGAGAACATAGTATTAGCAGGGTAGACGAGGAAAATATAAAATTAAGGTCATCAATGAATGATGTATAGGTTTTTGGGATCTTGGCTTAAATTATGAATATTTATGTGATCTGGGCTGATTGCAATTTCAAGAAAAAGCAGGGTACAAAAGCAAAAGTAAAAAGAAGAAATCTAGGCAGCCACATATTGTAAGTTGCTGCTGCCAAATATTTAAGTAAACAACTTTAGGCTTTATTTTGAAGCCCGAGACAGCAGCCCACAAATTGCTGCCATTTTTCAAGCAACTTCAGCCCATTGGGGGCTGAAATCGTGCGGAGGAGTGAAAAAAGGAAGAAGTGAGTTTCGGTTGCAGCGGTTTTGTTATTGTCTGGCTGTGGTGGTCCGGCGAGCAAGCAAGGGGTGTTGAAATGTGGTGGTGTTGTTCAGCTTCTATGAATGGGTGCCACAATATAGGAATCGGAATCGGAAGTGGAAGAAGAATTAATCCGATGGTAGAGATTGTGGAGAGTCGTACGTTAAAAGCAGCCTCATCTCCGGCAATGGCGATGGACGCTCTTTGCTCTGCCATTTTCAACTTGAAATCCAAACCGCCTCCTCATTCCTCCGGTATTATTAGACTCCAGGTACCTTCTTTTACTTTTTTTTAATCTTATCTCTTATCAAATACTCCTACCTACTGTTGCATTTGCTTGCTTGGTTGGCTAAACACAGAATAATGGGCCTACACTACACACCACACCACATGTTTTGCTTCCCATTTATCTCCAACTACAGCCCATTGGCTCATCCTTCAAAAAGATATGTCACCTCACCTCCCAAACTACAATTTCATTTTTACTTCTTTTTTTGTGTACAATAACCAAATAGTCTTTATTTCGTTATTTTGCTGACGTGACATTTTGCATTATTTTAATATTAATTTGAAAAAGAGAAAAGTACTCCACAGCTCTCTCAACTTTCAAAAACTCACTCCACAGGTCCCCAGATAAATATTTGAGCTCCAACAGTACCCAGACTCCATATTATTTGGTCACGTGGGTCTATCTGTTAAGTTAAGTTATCGGAA
>JAYMTH010002494.1:0-12497 GCA_036897465.1 Pelargonium australe
AATTTAATAACTAAATTATTTAGATCATAAGCTTAAATTGTGTTATTTGTTTCAAATCGGTCATATCAAAAAACTAAATGTGTAATCTCGTTGTTAAATGAATAGCATGTATTTGTCACATGACATCATCTCGTTGTTTAATGACGATACTATATTTATGTCGATTGTGAATTGTCCAGATTCGACACATTAAGTGAGTTTCAATAATATATATTATAAATTAAATTGATACATTATATCTTTTATAAATCCAAAATACATTGAAACATCTTTTTTCACAAATAGTGAGCCGTGTACACATTTGTTTCATTTCGAAATGAACCTAAAGATGCTAAATAGCCAAGTTGACTTGGTTTTTATTGGCTTATGCATCAACTTGGACAACTTGCACCAAGCAAATAATATTAATAATAATGTATTATTTTCATGAATTTATGATTGAGTTGTCGATTTATAAGAAATGTTGTGCGTAATATGTAATGTCTCATGAAATGACACGTACATTATATTGAACAATATTTTAGATATATAAAAGTATTTTTATGAAAAATATTACTGTATTTGTTTCGAATTTTGTACCATCATTCTTTTGTGTGGCTTTAAATTTTAAACACATAATAACTCGAAATACGACATCACTATCCTCCGATAAATTTATGACCAAAATGTTCAATTTATAAGACATATTATATCTTTGACGTATTGTGATACAATGTGTCATGTAATTACATTAATTAACACATTATTATTGTACATTAATTTGGAACATATAACATTTATATTATTATTATAATCGTACAAAAAGTTAGTTGGTTTTTTAAATTTGATCTAAATCACATGTGAGACTTCTTGTCGTTTAGATAAAATACATTTGAGCTATGTTATTTTAGTTTATTTCATACTATACGAGCCATGTTGCGTCATTGCTGATGAAAAATATGCAACACAAATAAGATCACAAAAAATTAAGGATGAGGCTAAACCACGGTAGTATTATAGTTATTTTTATCCGAATACACTTTTAGAAAATAAATTAAAATCATCTACTCATTTTGTTTTCTTTAAATTTCTTATCGGTCATTCATATTTTCATGCATAGTTACTCAACAAAACTAAAATATCACACTCTTTTAGGTAGACGCAATTTTATGATAAATAATTTTCATTTAATTCAAATCTAATAATGAAAAAGTATTTGATTTACAACAAGACGAGTGTATCAAATGGTAAGATGTTGTTTCAACTTAACTTGAGGTTTCAAGTTCGAGTCTAAAGAAATGTAACTATGAAACTTTATTGTTCTTGTGACTCTATCCAACTCGAATAAAATTTAATCTGAATGTAGTATAACTTAAACGTGCTAATCTCATGGATCCGAAAACCTCTTGATAAAAGAAAAAAATCATTATTGGTTTTCAAAAGTTCATCCCAAATCTCTACTCACCAACTTATCTTTTCAAATCAAACGTGTATTACACGGTAATACCCAAAACGAGTTAAAGTTAAAACGGTTAAAAGAATAGCAGAGCCAGTACAAATAAAAAATCGCCATTAATGGTATTTTCATTTAATAAAAAAGGCGAATTTACACGTGGGAGACCAGCTAGTTCCACACGTGTTAAGAGACAAGTCTTCTCATAAGCTTCTGTGTCAGCGGAGACAGTGGCACGATGCAAGTGTGTGTGTAAAAAGGTGCACAATGATCAATGTAGATCCTTTTTTTACTAACTCCAAAAACCAAATGACACGTTTTGCTTTTTTATTTCCATTTTTTCAAAAATTCATTTTATATATATAAAAAAAAAACTTGATCCAAATGTGCCAAAACCAAGTAACGCGGATTAGTTTGAGTTTCGATTTCAAGTTGAGTTTTGTTCATATTTTACGTCTCTTATTATTCGTGTTTGTTCGATCGTAAGTGAAATTTCTCAAAAGCATCTATTTTGAACTCAATTTGTTCGGATCAATTTTATATTTCTCATATTCACAATTTTTTTAGTGCGACGATTTTGTGTACGAATTGTCAACTGTAATCTAAGGTCTGGTTTGATAACACTTATGACATGTAATCCAACAACCAGCGCATCCCTATCTACATCCTTCACACCGTCCATCAACCTCTCCCTTGATAAGATCGACACCGTAGAAGCCCAATCGTCGCCGCCGGACCAAGTGGCTTCGATTCACCGATCCAAACGGATCTGTCTCCTGCTGAGCTCCACTGTCGACGACCTTCGCCCCTCAAGCGATCGATGACCACCACTGTACCAGGCCTCTTTGCGCTTCCCAGAGCCTCAACCAAAATCCTCGTCGGAACCCCTTTTCTCACGCCTTTCTCTGCCTTCGTCGATCCCTGGAAGCACCGCGAAATAGCACCACCCCCACCCTCTCTCGCCTACGTTCCGTGCACAAGCTCTTGCTCTTCTCCTTTTAGAAAAAAACACCGATCACACACCTTTCACACCGCCAAACCCTAGGGTAGCAGTACTCTCACTTGAGAGAAGTCCTCTTACAACTTTTATTCTTTAGTTTTGTAAGTTCAATTATTTTTTTACTCATTGCATTAAAAATCTTAAATCCAGACGGGTCAATCCGCTTCTATCAATTTACTTGGATGAATATGGAAGAATTTAACGAGTTATCATCACCTCACTAGTTTGAGGTAAACTAAGCCAAAAATGAATCCGCTTCAATTATTTATTTCTATATATAATTTGTTGGTATTTCCGTAAATAACAATGCCACGTCATTATTCCGCTTTATCCAACCACTCCTTCTCCGCCGGCTCCAATAAACTCCTTACCTGTTTCTATCTGTAGCTTCAGCTCCGAACCTAACTCCGAACCTTCGTCTCTCTCTCTCTAAAAGTCTCTGCCCCTTCTTCGCAACATCCTCTGTATAAATCTTCACGCAGACCTCATTTCCAAAGTTTCTCTCTCCTTCTCTCTCTCTCTTAGATTCTCGAGAAAATGCCTGTTTGGTGGGCGAGAAAATCCAGCAAGACCAAAGAGGAACAGCTGCATCATCATCAGCAGCAGCAACATAACCAGTACGGTAGTTACCAGCAGAGCCTCGCGGCGAGCAAGAGGAAAGGCAAGGCGAAGAGCTCCGACGAGGTCTCCTCGCCGGCGATCCAGCCGCGGAACTCGCCCAGAGCTAGCAAGGAGTTCAGTGGCGGCTTTTCCGGCTTCGATTCCGATGGCGGCGGCGGGAAGAAGGGGCATCCGCTGCCCCGGCCGTCGGTTTCGTCGATTCAGGGGCTGGGGATCGATCAGGGATCTGGTTCGGGCTCGGTCTCGAGCGTGAGCTCGTCGGGGTCGTCTGATGATCATCATGCTGTTGCGGTTGATCAGAGTCAGTTGCAATTTGGTGGTTACAGGTTGGTGTTTGTGAAAATCTTTTGTGTCGTTTTGATCGATTGATTTGTTGAGCGGTTTTGAATCTTCACGAACACTTTTGGTACTGTTTAGATTTTTTTTTGGTTATTTGTTTCTGTTTTTGAATCAAAATTGAACATGTTTTGTCTCCAATCTGCTCTGGACTTTTCTAAATTTGGAGTTCTTTGACCTGACCTGACTGCGTTTCTATTTACTCTCAGCTATTTCTTGCAGGTTTCTTAAAATTAGCTTCTATTTCTGTCTAAGTATTCAATGCTTGATTATAATTATGTTAACTGATGGTTAGCTTACAATTTACTTCTATTTTTGTCTAGTTCTGTATTAAATGCTTAATTATAATTATGTGTACTGATGAATATATGTGAATCTTCCAAGTTGCATTTAGAAACAAATTAGCAGCATCGATGTTTAGATTCTCTGGTTGAAGTTAATTACTCAGTTTCAACACTTGTCATGCTTTTTTTGCTGCTTATGATCACATTAATTTTTATGAATGGTGGATATTGCAATCTTGGGTTGAAAATATGGCTCCTTTAAATGGTTAAATTCGAAGATTATGAGGCATATTTGCACAATTGTCGCTGTGAGTTTATGAACACTGAAGAATTCTAGAGTGGTTTTGTTTTATTTCTTTGATTCTGATGCTGAGAGCCTTGTTATGTGTTGCTCTCAGAGGAAATGGTGATATCAAATTTAATGCAAGGGCAAGAAGCCCGGGTCCAGGGTCCAGAGGAGCCACTAGCCCTTCTTCACCTCTTCATTTACGATTGTCTGGTGCGAGTCTAGATTCTCCGCGGCAAGAAGATGGAAGGAGTCAATGTCATCCACTGCCTCTGCCACCCTCGCCCACTAGCCCTTCTTCGGTGTCTTATACTTTGTCAAAATGGAAGAAGGGAAAGCTTCTAGGAAGGGGTACTTTTGGGCATGTTTACGTTGGATTTAACAGGTAATGGTGATTACTCATTGTTAGAGTATAAAATTAAAGTCGGGTCTTCAGCTATGAACTTAAATTTTTAGTTGAATTTTCAACATGTTACCAAAGCATTATTGACCAATGGGTCAGGAGTTTGGGTTGTGTCATGCATAGACCACGTGCAAAATGATAACGGGCTTGCACGGCCAAGAGGTCACAAGTTCAAGTCATGCTGTACATAGACCACGTGCAAAATGATAATGACCTTGCAATTGAGAGGGTGTGTTGAGTATGAACTTAAAGTTGAGCCTTCAATATCAACTTAAGCTTGTAGTTGACTTTAGTTGATTGTCTACACTCATTAATGGTGATTAGCACAATCATTAAAATAGAACTTTTGATCAATCTTTGAGTTACCTAGGGCCAGTGTTAGTGTTGTATGGCAGTTTGGTACTCCAATTACTGAATTACATCTCATTGGAAGATGTTTACAATAGATTTATTTTTATGCTGTAAAAGTTAATAAATGTTTTTGGTACTGTAACGGCCATAAAAAGACTATGATATGCTTACATTATTTAACACTGACAGAGAACAATTAAAGGTTTCATAGCAACTGTTTGTAAACTCAAGAGTTGAATTAAGCAACAAAGAAGTGTTTGTCGTATTTTGTTGCCTTGTATGTCTAATTATAATGATGTAATTTTAACAGTGAGGGTGGGCAGATGTGTGCAATAAAAGAAGTCAAGGTTGTTTCCGATGATCAGACATCAAAAGAATGTCTCAAGCAACTGAACCAGGTAATCATTGATTAAATCTACAGAGTATTGTGCTTCATTATTTCCACCTGTTTCTGAGCAATTTTTTTTTTTTTTTTTTTTAATTTCCACTTGTTGTTTGAATCATTGACTTTTGCTTATGGCAGGAAATAAATTTGCTGAGTCAGCTTTCACATCAGAACATTGTTCGGTATCATGGAAGTGAACTGGTACTAGTTGCTCTCCATTTGTACTAGTAATTATGCTGGATCAGACATTTCTTTTACAAACAATACCATGGGGATTGCATTATCACGAGTTTTGAACCTATATATTGTAATAATTGCGGTTTTCCATGTCTCAGAGTGAAGAAACACTCTCGGTTTATTTGGAATATGTCTCTGGAGGCTCAATTCACAAATTACTTCAAGAATATGGTGCTTTTAAGGAACCTGTTATTCAAAATTACACAAGGCAGATTCTTTCAGGACTTGCCTACTTACATGGAAGGAACACAGTGCACAGGTTGGTTCTTGCAAATTGATATCAGCTAGGCATACTCTGTTTGTAACAATTTGAAGCTGTCTCTTTTCATTATAAATTCTGAAGTAAGTTTTTCTGCAGAGATATCAAAGGGGCAAACATCTTAGTTGGTCCTAATGGTGAAATCAAGTTGGCAGACTTTGGCATGGCTAAACATGTAAGTCTCATATCAGCCATCTGAAAAAGCAGTTCAATTGTTGAATACCCGTAAGGTGTAAATATTCAAAACAAAAATTAACTTGGAAAAAAATGAGAGATATTGCAATCTGTGAAAGTTCCTATTATCGCTAAGAGGGAACAAGGGCTGGAAAAATTTAACACTTGCAGACTACCTGATAATCAAATAGTTCTTCCTTGTCAGATTCCAGTTTTCTTTTCTTATCTGTCATATATGTGACCACCTGCATATTAGGGCATGTGGTGTGCAAGTTCATTTTAAGTCTTACAGATTGGAAATCTTAAAACGTAGTTGACTGAATAAACTTAGAATAGCATTTTTATTTTATTTTATTATATTTGGTTTAAATGATTCTTAAACTGATTTTCTCGTGTTCTTAACCAGATCACAAATTGTTGTTCGATGCTCTCTTTCAAGGGAAGTCCTTACTGGATGGCACCTGAGGTATTATCACTTTCCCTATCAATCCCTAATGCTCATAATTGGCTACTTCTCTTTACTCATGCATCATATCTGATATTATGTTCTCAGGTTGTAATGAATACAAATGGCTACAATCTTGCGGTGGATATATGGAGCTTGGGATGTACAATTCTTGAAATGGCATCATCAAAACCGCCATGGAGTCAGTATGAGGGGGTGCGATATATAAATTAAATAGCACATATATTGTGGAACTCAATAACTCATCACTGTTATGGTCTCTTTAAAATATTTACTAAACCAACATTGTTCTATCATGTTGGAATCAGGTGGCTGCCATATTCAAAATTGGGAACAGCAAAGATATCCCCGAGATTCCTGATCACCTTTCTAATGACGCTAAATCCTTTATAAAACTATGTTTGCAACGTGATCCATTAGCACGCCCTACAGCCTCACAGCTACTAGAACATCCTTTCATTCGAGATCATGCAACTAGAGCAGCTAACATCAACGTAAATAAGGATGCCTTTCCTTATGCCTCTGATGCAAGCCGCACACCGGTACAGCCTTCTAGATTACTAACCTTTAGTTATGCTGAACTTCATATAAATTCAGTTCGCTATTTTTCTTATTTTATATTAATAAAATTTCTTCAACAATGGCTGGATTAAAGTTTTAAACTTATATTTGGAATTTAGTTGACACGATAAAGCGACTACATATGAAATAGGATATAGTGACATACAAAATAGGGATGACATATACTTTGGACTCTCGTATTATATATCCTTTGCAGATGTGTGTGTAGAACACGGAATGACGCTGTATCCTTCTAGGTTTTATTTAGTTAAATTGAAATGAACATCACCAAGGAATGATGAATATGAATTGATTTTGGTGTTGTTGGGGCATTCCAGTTCTATAATATCTGATTATTTTAGGAAGCATGGACACCAGCTAAGATGTAGGCAAATGTTTCTATGTCAGAACATTAACATTTGCTCAATGTTTGGCAAGAGGAATACCAATGAATTTAGTATTGAGGAATGAGTTAATGATTTTCATCTTATTTAAGTTGTTAGGTATATTATCAATAAACTTGAAAAGATTATGGTATTCTGTTTATTACTCCCGCCATCTCATAATGTGTGTCCAGTTTCTCTAGCATTTTTGTCCCAAAATGAGCGTTTCTTTCCTTTATCAGAAAATTAGTTATTACGAATTATCAATAATATCCATGTAGTAATATAGTTACAACACATGTTCATGGGGGTTATAAGAGGAAATGTATAACACTAACTTCTTAATTTTTCTCAAAACGGAAAGCAAGACATTCAGGACGGAGAGAGTATTTTTTTTATATTTTATTTCCGTTGTTGTATGAGAGATACAATACTACTTTGTAATGAAAGTTTGTTAGGATTTTACTAAAAATGGTATTTTATGAAAACCGTAAATTTTTACTAAGGTGTCTGATAACTAAAAAAACATATTATGTGAGGGCGTAAGTGTAATTTTGCCTCAACCAAACAAAAGTTTATGATAAAGAACAAGACCACTGGGTTGAAGTTATTGATGAACATCTAATGTTAATGTTTTATTTTTGGATGTAAAAACAGTCTTTAGTCTTAACTAATTTAATCACTTGTTTAGCAGCCAACGTTAGAGCTTCGATCAAACAGAATCACTTTGTGTGATGGAGAGTACACAAGAAAGCCGGCAGTGACAAATTTTAGAACTTTGATGAACCCAAGGTAACCTGTCCTTGTTTTCCTCACACATGCTTCATATAAGTACACGTGATTGTGAGCTAACTCACAGTAAATTTTTGTCAGCAGGGAAAATGTTAGAGCAATCACATCTTTGCCCGTATCTCCGTCTTCAAGCCCATTACGACAGTACGGATCAGCACATACGAGCTGTTATCTTTCTCCTCCTCATCCAACTTTTGCCAACATAGGGCAAAGTAGTTACACCGTCAACGACTACTCTTTATACTCGATGCCAAAGTCACCGAACAGTCAGTACACTCTCGATCCAAGAACAAGACTCCTTTGAGAGAGAGTGATATATTCTGACAAAACAACAATCTTCCAAGTTTGTCCGGAAAAATCATCACACTTCAGACCAGAAAGATTCAGTACAGTTTGATGCTGCCTCGCTCATCTAGAAAACTGGTAAGTTATTTTGCTTTTCTCAGATTAAATTACTCGAATTCGTTATATGTACGGGAACTAGAAGAGGGGCATAGTTGGGGGTGGATGTTGTGTTTCTCAATCTTTGTAATATTCTGTTGTTGTAAATGCAAGGTGGAAGTTAGAAAGTTATGTGTTCTTGGTGGAAGATCGTTGCGTTTTGCCTATATTTATGGGTTATAGCAACAAGTATTTCACTTTCGGCTTAGGTCCTTCAATGAAAAGCCCTGGTATATACTACTTCTGTTTCAAAATAAGTGACAATTTAGAGTTTTTCACACAAATTAAGGAATCTTGTACAATGACCCACTTAACCTTATTTCCTTGTGTTTGTACTAGAGTTCACAATTCAGACTTGAATCCGTGGGAACCCAAAATCCGACTCGTATTTATATGGGTTGCATGAAATGAACCCGATTCATTTTTAGGGGGTAGATCCACACTCACATTTTTTATGCAACCTGCACAAACCCGTACCTCTTATGGATTGGGTTGAGGTTAGGCCTTTCCAACCCAGAAAACCCAGCCTGAAACCCGAATTGCCTGTTCTAGTTTGTACTCATTAATTACTAGTACTAATAAATGCTATATATAAGAATGATGAACGAGTATCATTGGAAAGTTCAATGCATTTTTTCGTTGAAATTGTAAGATGACTCTTATTTTGGAACAGAGGCAGTACCGTGTAAGGGTTTGTTTAGGTATTTCCAAACCTGAATTAACAAGCTAGAGTTTTTGTATTCGGCAAGTAATTTCCAATTTTGAGGTTAGTTTTCGATTTGTTAAACTCTTATATATTTGCAAGCTTAATGGATTTGATAGAAACTATTAGGCTATTAGCAGAGTTGATGAAATCCGGCAGGCCGGGCATTGTTATGCTGTGTAAACCATTTGTATTCTGTTTTCTCGTCTTGTTCATATGCTTTTTGTTGTTGTGTTGTTTTTAGTCAGAACTTTGTTTGCTAATAGGTCTGTTTGGACTAAGGCTCTATTTTGTTTCTCTCTCTTGTTTTTGGCCTGTTGAGCCATCCTTTTAAAAGATTCCTAATTCCACAATCTTATATGCTTGTATTGGAAGAGGTTAGCTTTTAGTGCATGACAGTACCTATAGGGATTAGTCTGGTTTTTGAGTTTTGGCATGTCCTGAAAGGGGGTGGTACATTGCATGTTACTCCTATGTTTTTGGAATACAATACTCAATTCAGGTTTCAGATCGGATTTTTTTGGGTTCTGGTTGAAAAGTCTAACCCAAACCCGACCCACAAGAGGTACAGGTTGCAGGTTTTGGATATGAGAAAACGACCAATTTGGTCACTGTTTTATGAATCCCATAAACTATTTACGATAACCTTTTAATCATGTATCGGGAGTGAATGAAACCACTTTTCATGTTTGCATTACGACTTTTTGGCCATAAGAATAGCCATTGTTTGAGAATCTCATTCTCTTTCTTAGTGTACCTCAATTTGGTCATGTGTTTTGTAATGGATATGCCTAAAGTTGAGGACTTCTCATATGTAATGATGAGATAAAGAGTATTTGACCAAAGGCTGCTCTTAAAGCCACCCATTGAGTTCATGGATTGTGCCTAAATGCAATGGTTTGTTGACCACCACATTGAAAACATGTTTAGTGATTTTCTTTTTGGCTCTATATAAAACCCAAAAAGGGTATCAATGAGCTTTCATTATTTGTATTGCCATTATTTTAAGAATTCTTTTTGCATTTCATGAATTTTTCATCTTTATTTGATATTCTTCACAAATGGCACATGAAAATGAGTTAATTACATTTCTATTATAGAAGTTGATGATGTGATTGAATTTCAAAAGATCCTCAATGTACTCTTCTTCATAGCATTCTTCGATCACATTCTCTCATACTTGAGGCTATCTGACTGCAAATGAACATAAGAAACAATTAAATTGACATTCAATTTCATAATTAGAAAGATGAAAAAGTTGACCCAATTGCACAATATTTTTATAATTTTGGGGAAAATGTTTCGTTCGTGGACACTACTAAGAAATCGCAACTATGAACGACTAATTTTTATTCCTAACGAGGTGGGATTTGGATCTCACGAAATGATTTTTTTTTTTTTTTTGATTAGCCAATAAAATAAAATAAATCCATACCATAATCAACATGTCTGTGGGAAGCCAAGCTGGTGCTGTTGGGATCCCAACCCAAGCAACCTGGAAAAAAGCATCATAGTTGAACCAAAAATATACTAAAAATTGCATTTAAAATATTTATGTTACAAACTTGAATTGGAACAGCTTATCCTGGAAACCATGAAAGTTACTTACAAGTGCATATTCTCCTGTATCAAAAATGCGTAAATCCAAGACCTGAAATTGAAAAGTACAAGAGATTAAATAAAGAAAAGACAATACAGTGCACGATACTCTAATTTAATTAGAGTCTCCTAAGAGGAGATCTTAGGATCAATTCTCACTCAATACATCCTTGGTGGTGGTGGTGTAAGAGACTACTTTGGTGCGGTAAGGTGCCAAAAGCTCTAGGCTAGGGTTAAGAGACATAGTCTCTTTCCTTAACACTATTGGTTTCTTATATATATACCCCTTTAGGCCGTTGCTTATAAAAAAAATCACAATTGGCAAAAACGCACCATTGTGACAACAATAACCCTGTTAACCATCATCGATACTTTTTCACATTTCACCATGTTTATAGGGCGACCGATCCTGAACGAGATGGACATAGCAGTAAGCACCAAGTATCTCATGCTCAATTTCCCAACCGTCTACGAGGTCAGTCAAGCTGGAAGAAGTCAAATAGAAGCAAAGCATTATTTTCAAATAGAGAAAGCCACAAAAGACATAGCAAACATGTGGCAAGAAAAATCTCCATCAACAACTAAGGCCATACCTGAGCCGAACTACAAGCTACAGACGGGATGACCATTAAATGGGACCATTGAAAAAGAGTTCATCAAGTTCCTAAAAGAAACAATGCATACCTTTGACTAAAAAACGGAAGACATGTCGGGCATCGACCAAAGAACAATCAATCAATGAATAAGCACATTTCCGAATTCAAGACCCATAAAATAGAAGAGACGATTCTTCAGCTTGGAGAAACAAAATGACATGACATAAGAAGTGGACCGTCTGCTACTCCCTTATTTTATCTAGAGAAGTAAAATATTCAAATTAGCTTTCAAATCATGTTCTGGTAAAGAATCCAAGCGGGAAATGGAGGGTGTTCGTGGACTTCACCAACCTCATTGTAACTTATTCCAAAAATTATTATACTCTACTAAGTATAGATCAATATGTCAATAGCTCTTTGGGCCACAAAGTCCTAAGATCCATGGATGCATTTTCAAGATACAACTAGATCAACATAATCAAAGAGGACAAATAGAAAACATCATTTATAAAAAATAGGGGCACAAAATGCTACAAAGTAATGTCGATTTGTCTAAAGACTCTTTGGGCCTCATATCACCAACTTGTAAATTACATGTTTGTTGACCAAATAGGACAAAACATGCATGTATACGTAGATGACATGTTGATCAAATCCAGGAATGCGACAAAACATGTACGCAAACTCAAAGAAACATTTGACACCCTTAATCGATATGAAATGAAACTCAACAAAGAGAAATGCGCCTTCAGGGTATAAGCATGAAAGTTCATATGCTTTATGATAACGCATAAGGGAATAGAGATCAACATAGAGAAAGTAAAGGCTATAATATATAGGGTTAATTACGGACAGTCGGTATGTAATATTGACTAAAGACAGATAGCCCCTACAAACTTTTGGTCATGACAACCAGACCCTACGAACTTTACATTTAACGGTTTAGTCAGTTAAATTTAACTTAAACACACTCTCTTCCATCACATGTTTGGCACATGCCTTAAATTAATTTTGAAATACCCATTTTACCCTTAGCATTATTGTTCTTCATTGTTTGAAGATTTTGGCAACCATATGAAGTTTTCGGTGTCGGAAACTTCATGTGGTTGCCGGAATCTGGATTTTGTTGTCAAAATTTGTATTTAATTGCCGGAATTGTTGCCGGAATCTGATTTTTTGCCGGAAAAT